>JASSUY010033314.1:0-17450 GCA_032466535.1 Forpus xanthops
CCCCCCCCATCCATTTCATTTCTCATCTTTTCCAAACGTGGAAAGACCAGCCATCTGTGTGGACCCCCCATCAGCACTAAAGCAGCTCTTTGGAGAAAGGTAAGAAGATTGTGTTGGTGGAAGACCACCAACCGCGGACAACTTCTCCTAATGATGAGAACTGGGGAGGAATCACCGAATCAGTCAGGTCTGGGGCTCCAGTGTGGGTTAGAAGAGCTTGGGATGCTTAAGAGCTGTCTTAAGTGAATCTCTGATAGAGGGAATCTAAGTCTGTGTTGATGGAGGTGGAAATAGGGGAAAGAGAAGTGCGTGAGCGAGTCAATGGCTGCTCCTCAAGTCTCTCCTAAGATACATCTTGGCAATGTTGTGAATTGTTTTGCCATTTGCTTTAATCCGATTGGATTTTACCTTTCGAATGCCGAAGGTTGTATCCCTAGATCGGGAAGTGTCTGACTCTACGTTAACCAGAACCTTCAGCCATTCCTAATGCGTGTGGTTTACGGAGCGAGCTTACAGTGTTTGGGGGCGAATTACCTTAAAGCACTTGGTACTAAAACACCATAGATATTCATCAGCTCCTCTTTGATGTTGTTTGTACCTTTTTTGGTCCAATTTCCATGATTTTTCATTTCCTTGGGCTGGGGAAATGAGGTTGGGAAAGAGAAATCCCTTTGATTCTGCGGCTTTGTTTGCAGTTTGCCTTCGGATACCTATTTTACTCAGGGTGGCAAAATTCCTTCCGACGCCGTCATGTTCCCATTGCATTTCCTTTGGTTATCCCATTGTTTTCTAAGTAGGGAAGTGGAATCTGAGTTGCAAAGGTTATAAAGGACTTAAACGCTGTTAAATCCAACCCCCAGATATCATCCCCTTCTTGAAATACGGAAAACGTTTTCAGATGTGTTTTTCTTGGAAAGGGAATTTTCTGGGATAACGTCATTTTAATGTGAACCAGATTAGGAAATCTCTTTTTAGGAGTCGGAAGTCATCCAAATAAAGCAGAAATGGTGAATTGAGGGTGATGTGTTTAAGTTGCCATAAAATGATTGACCTTTGCTTTGACAGATGCAAAGGCAGATGCTATACTGCATTTTGCTACAGAAACCCAACCCTCAGTTTTCCCTAATATCTGGGGTTTGGCTTTTAATAGAGAATTCCAGTCCAATTCTGTCATATTCCTGACACTCTAAATCTCAGCTTTCCCCTTCTTTTATGGATTAATTCCTATAAACATGCTTAATCTTAGATGCAGAAGAAATTCTGTCTTCCTGAGAAATAACTGTTCTTTTAAGCTGGTTGAATGGAGTTGGCATCCTTTATGAATTAAACCCATCATTTCATGGTGGGGGTTAAAAATAGGCTATGGATCAAGGGGACAAAACCCCACTCCAGACCAACTCTTTAAGTGGTTTCAACACGATTTTAATATCTTCAAAACGTTGAAGAAGCTGTGGGGTTTTAGTGCATAGGATTAGAAATGGGGATGCACTCAGGATGGGTTGTGCAGAGTGGATGGAGCAAACCATGTCCGTGGTGGCCAGCACCCATTTGAGGTGCGAGAAGAGAGGATGTGGGTGCCTGCACAGAGAGATGCTCGCCACTGCGCAGCTCTTGTGGGTAACTACCAGAGATGCTTTTACCCTCCCTAGTTTGTTGGTCCCAACATTGATTTTTCTCAGGTGATGCTTATTTATTCCATAATTTTTTATTATTATTTGTTATATTTTCTTCCATATTGGGAAAAATTGATGTTTGCTGTGGAGCAGGCACCAAGCCATCCAGCTTGTCTCCCTATGGAAGTTGGGCATCATGCCTGGAGCACAGGGACAAACCCAGCCCCACTGGGGCAGAGTGATTGCAGCCCTGGCTCCCATCTGTAGGCAGCTGTCTGCTTTTGGAGAAGCAGAGGATGCATTAGCAGTGCCGAAAAGGAGCCCCATACACAGGAGCTCCATCCTGCCATCCAGCCCCATGTTCTTGCAGTGTAAGGGTGAGTGACAGCCTGCGTGGTTTGAGTTTGCAGCTGCTTTTTGGCTAGATGGAATAGAAGGTGTATTTAAACGTGTCCCCAGTGGGTGAGGGCTGTCCCCGTTGCTGTGATGAGCTTTTTGCAGCTCACCAGCACTTGTGCTGAATGCATCCATCCTAGGGCAGTGATTGCGCACACAGGCACATAGGATCCCAGCCTGGTTTTGGTTGGAAGGGGCCTTAAAGCTCATCCAGTTCCAACCCACTGCCACAGGCAGGGACACCTTCCACTAGAGCAGGCTGCTCCAAGCCCCATCCAGGACTTCCAGGATGAGGTCTGGGGACAGGGGTGACGTTGTCCCATTCCCCATCAGCCCCGGTGGAGCTGATTCACCCTCACCCGGTGCATTGTGCTCAGTGTTTAGACCCAAGGTTACGGAGGACCTAGCGCAGGGAGAAGGGGGAGAGGAGAAGGAGGCTGTCCTTGATTCTAATCGGGGTTGAGGTTTAGCTGAAGTGAAAACAGATCGGGAGTGACAGTTTTGGAGCCTGCTGCCAGGGTCTGAGCACGGCGTGCCGGCGATCCCGCTGCTGAAGGCCTCCATCCATCCTCCTCCTCCTCACTAGCCATAGCCAGGGAGAGCTGCCACTGCTGAGCGTAGGATGGGGACCCTGCACCTCTGGCATGGCCACCGGACAGTGCTTGTGGCTGGGGATAGTGTCCAGCCTTGTGGTGGCCACCTCACGTATGGATTCAGCCCCCACCTTTTCCAGCTCCATGCAAACGGATGCTTGGGAAAGGAAGGATGGAGTTGGGTGCCGCATCCTGACTGATGCCCTTGGTCCTGAGTGAGTGATGTCAGGTTGCTTCTCCAAGGACAGGGAGAAACCCGAAGGGTCTCTCCATGTCTCTTATCAATCTCCAGTTCCCAAAGAGCATCAGGGTGATCAGGCTTGTGGAGAAATGGCACAGGCAGAGAAATGGACCATGGAGGAGCTGAAATGTACAGTGCCAAGCTGTTCCCGGCTCCCCATCAGCCTTGCTTGGTCCCCTTGAGGGGACCAATAGAATGATGCTGCGCATTATGTCCCCAGCATGTTGAGGGTGGTGAAATGGGATGAATTCCACCATCCCTGCATCAGGAAGGGTTGGGACCTGCCCCTGGTGCTTTGAGATATGGTGGCATTCATGAGAGCAGCCCAACCCTGCATCTTCCGTCTTGCGCAGCATGACATTGGGCTGCTATTGAATTAAAAACCAAATCAAAGCATCAGTAGAGGCTGAGCATGGTCAAAATAAGAGGCTCCTTGCCTGTCTTCACCTGGCACTTCCTGTTTGCCCGTGTGCTCCAGGTTGGTCCACCAGTGCCTGGACAGACCCCTCTAAGGCAGCCCCTGCACTGCGAGCCTCACCTCTGGTTCCAGGGATTAAAGAGGAAGGGATGGAGATGGGATGAGATGAGGCAGTCGGTTGCTTCGCTCTCGGGATGAAGGGATTTGTGGTCTGTTCTCAGATCAGTAGATTGAAAATGGAGAGAAATTATTGGGATGATGCTGCCTGTGGGATTAAAGCCAGGGCAAGCTCTGGAGGAGGGGAATGATGGGGCGGGGGGGGGGCTGCAGGGTGCCCGCTGCTTGAAGCTACAGGGACATGCTCCTGGTGGGATCTTTATCTGTTTTGCAGGATGCAATGGAAGCATCCCTCGTGTCAGCTCTCCAGGATGCTCCCCAGTTCAGAGGATGCCAGGAGTGTGCCTGGAGTCCTCTCATTTCAGGGCTGCTGGAGGACAACCCGCTTGTCCTCTGAGGGCCACACAGCTCCCCATTGTCTATTCTCCTTTATGTGAGCATCGTATAGCTGCAAGCATCATTATTTTGGATATCCTTTGGCCTTCCCCTGACAAAGGGCATGTAAAAAGTGGCACATAGGGAACTTCTACCTGATTGTCTCACCCTTTGGCTTCCAGAGGGGTATGTTTTCAATGCTGCCATCCTTTGGGCAAGTCAGAGGTCCTTTGGAGCTGAATTCAGAGCATCCCTTGGGGCATCTGTGGAGGCATCTCCTGTTCAAGGTGTCATCTCCTGACTCCCAGTCCTTAGCCTCTGGGGGAGAGAGAGCTAAATTGGGTACATCCTAAAGCATGGCTGACGCTGGGCATCACTCACTGTCAAGTGCAGTTGTCTCACAGAGATGAGCTTTACTTGGGAATACACCGATGGCTGTAAGGTTTAAACAACCACCACTGGCACAAGGACACTGTCACCAACAGCATGTGGCTGTGGGGAAGCTCTTTTCCAGTGCCTGACCTGGATCTTCTTCCCTGCAGTTTACTCAAGAGCTCTTCCTCTGTTTCCATGCGCTTCATTGCACGCAGCCAAGCTTGGTACTTTGCTTTGCTGAACTGCATCTTATTTCCTCCCCTTTGCCAAGCTCACTTTGGCTTCTTGCTGTGCTCTCCAAAAAGCTTCCCATCCCTGGGTTGTCACCTGGAAGTTTAACAGGAATGCTACTGATAAGTGTTTGGGTGAAGAGGGGAGTTAAAGCATCTTCAGATGATTTCATCCTCCCCAGGCTTCCCTGGTTCTTTCAGGACAATGCCACACTGAACAGCCTTGTTACTGCTACCCCTTTACTGCCAGTTAAGGCATTTCCCTCCTTGGTGAAGTCTTATCCCAGGGGATGCTTACGGAAATGCTGGATGAGTTATCCCAGCACCTTTCCCATCACATGAGTGCCTCCATCCTCCAGCGGCTTGGTCCAGCCACCCTCTGCAGCACTGCTGTCATGTTTCCTATGTCCCTCTGCATGCCTATGGGTGTAGATACGGAGCGTGGCATTCCAGCAGTCACATTCCTGGTCTCTCTGGTGCAAGGTGGGGGCATTGCAGCTAATTAATGGGAGCTTTGGGATTATCTTCCCAATCTCTTGGATGCTGCGGCAGAATCCGGCCCGCTCTGCAGTGCTGAGCCCTAAGGCAGGGTCCAGGCTGGCTGTGCAATGCGGAACTGCTGGCTCTGCCTTTCTCACATGGCCAGGGCACATCTAGACTGAGCAGAGACCCAACCAAGGCTTGCGCCTTGTTGGTCCTGGCCTCTCCAGAGCATTGGCTTGGGCATGGAAGGACAGCCAGCCTTTTGTGTAAGACTTGTGATAGATGGGGTTTAATCTGTTGTTAAATCCATTGGCAGGCCAGAGGAGATGGGAGTGGCCTTCCTTATTGCAGGAAATGCTGTTTTCTCAGCACACAGGGTTTTGAGTCCACCCAGGCTCACAGACATCTTGAGGATGCTCTTGGTCACTGAGTCATTATGGTTCCAACTGCGTAGCACGAAGAGTGTTGGCTCATCTCATGGAGTTTCGTTCCTGAGGTGCTCAAGCATTTTGATATTCATTGACATGTTTATTGGGAAGTGGTTCAAAAGTCACCAACAGGGGGAATTAGAAGTGGCTGAATTCAGGTGTGGTGCTCCCACTCGCCAGCTTACCTCAGCCTTTGGAAAGCAGCTTGAATTCACTACGGAATCAAACCAGTGTTATTCTAAGCAGGGTGATCTCAGCTGGTTATGATGGTGGTTTAAGAGGTTCAGTGACTGATTTTGCTCAGGGTCCTGCAATCAGAGAGCCCTGAAATAAGCCCAGACTGGGTTTTTCACCAGCCTGCTCCTGCTCTATCCTGTTTCCCTTCTTGTTGTGTGTCCAGTCTCTGCTTGCAACACAGCAGTGGTTCATGTGAATGAGTAGGAATTCAGCATCCTATAGATGTGTGAGGATACATATCTCAGTTCTGGCTACCTAAGTTTCCTCTAGACCTGGTAATTGATGTAAGACTCCAAGTTTTGCCTCCTACAGATGTATCAGGGCAAGAGGTAGGTGCTAACCTGCTGTCCTGTTGTGTGCGATGAAGTGATGTTCCAGACATGGTAGGGAAAAGCTGTAGCTTTGTTCATGAGCCTTCATACAGAAGATCATGACAGCAGTATCACTGTCACAAAAGCAATTATTCTCCTTCTTCTGAGCAGGGACGCTCACTGGGCATCCATCCCTGCATTCCCAGTATCCAAAGGCTGGAGCCAGGGGTTTGTGCCAACTCTGTTGTAGAGACTTTCCTGTGCTGGTGGTGGTTTCTATTCCTCTTGGTTTATCCATCAGTCCAGAAATCCCTCTGAAACGCATGAAACCCCACTGGAAGACTACATGGGAGGTTGGGATGTTTGGCTGGGATGTGGCTGAGCCCACTGCAGTGTGGCAGAAGCTATGGGTTGCACCAGAACTCTAGCTAATACCAGTATCTAGGGCCAATATTTCTCCCTGGGAAAGCTTGAGGGCAGAGGATCTGGGATGAAAGCCCTCCTGATGGGAAGGGTGATAGGAAATGATTGCTTAGGAAATAGAGAAGAGCTACAGCATACCTGAGGCATGGAGATAGGGAACAAGGCAGCAGGAGAGGTGATGCCCTGTGATGGGCCTGATACTGAAGGGAGGGGAGGGAGTAGAGGAAGGCATGTTTGTATCCTCATAGTGGTAGCTGGCATAGAGGTGAAGGAGACTGGAAGTGCCCAGAGACAAGGAGGTTCTAATTACTCATCACAGCCAACAAGGGGCATCCTGGGCTATAAATGGAGACATCTCGCAGATGACCAAGGATGAAGCATCCAGGGATGCAGCAAGAGCAGGAACATTTGTCTCTGGTGAAGGATCGAGGGCAGGTGCGGAACAGGGATGCATGGTAGCACAAGGTGGCTTTTTTGGCTTATTTTGGTTAGGGTTATCTTAAACATTACCACTGAAGCTGGCAAGCGAGAGGAGGAGAGATGAACTCAAATGCCTATGGACAATGGCAGCAGTTGGAAATGCAGCTTCATTGCAAATAGCATTTGGTGTCACTCATGTAGATGATTCTACTGTCCTCTTATAGCTTCATCTTCTGCCATTGTGTATTGTGCCATTGATGCAGTGCCATTTGGAAGCGAATGCTTGACTCTGGTGTTCTGCCATAGCATCTTTGCTCCTTCCACCCCCATCCTGACCTGGCCAGGCTGCTTTGCTGTCTTAATCCCAGGCTGGCTGCAGCATGGAGCTTCCCAGCCGCTCAATGTGATGTTGAAAATCACCGGATTAGGTCTTAATGGCAGGATCAAGGCCCTGGGAGATGAGTGCTCACGCAGGTGGCTAGGCAGTGCTCCCTATTAAAGCAAGGAAGAAGAGGCAGAAAAGCAGCTTCTTCCCAGGCTTTTCCCTGCATTTAGCACATCTTTCATTTCCCAAGGGCCACCAAATGCTGGTCTGAGGTTTGTGAAGGTGGTGTTGAGAAGTCAAGAGGTGTTTAAATCTCCTTGCAGTGGAGAATGTCTTGAGTGGTGGAATTGCTGGCCAAAATGTTAATCCCTAATGTGAAAGTTTGCCATCCGCATTAGGAATCTGGGCCATGCCATAGCGTATTGTGGCGTGGTGAAGGACATTGGTGTTCTGTGGTCATCTTTCTGCTGGTGGGGCTTCTAAAGCACCAAAGAGCCTGAGGAGCATGCTGGGGTTGTGTCTCAGGGTGGCATTGCCAATGAGTAACCACAAGATGCTCCAGCATAGGGTCTCAGACCCTCTTCACCAGCACACATTGGTGATGAGGGCTCTTGTCCAACAGGCTCTGAGGTGATGGAGTTTATCAGCCTGCAGCATATAAACCCTACCTTATGTGTCTGTCTTCTGGCAGTGTTCAAGGTCTGGTTGGAAGTGGCTTGGAGCAACCTGCTCTAGTGGAAGGTGTCCCTGTTCATGGGACCTGGATGGGCTTTAAGGACCCTTCCAATCAGTACCATTTGATGATGCTGTCTGGGTGTCTGCAGAGGAGGTGCAGACAGCATTTGCTGGAGCTGCACTGCAGGACTTGCTCATGTGTGGCTAATGTGCCCATGGAGCTCACATGGATGCATGGGAGGAGGAAGAGGAGGAGGACCTAGCTTCAGCAAGCTCCTGCAGGGACACCAGTCCATACAGAGGGGGCCACAGGGATCCCAGCGTCTGCTTTTCCAGCTCCCATTCTAAATCAGGTTGGAGAGCAATGACTCCAGCTTACAAAAGCTTGGAAAAGATTAAAATCAAAGTATGTTTACATGTATTTATGTGTGGGGATGAGGAGTATTTCTCTGCTTTTTGAGATTTGGTTTTAATTTCTTCTCTGTCACTGGTGCCTGAGCTGCTTTTGAGGCATAGGGAATTCCTGATATATTAAGGAAATTTATAGGATCCCGGCCTGGTTTGTGTTGGAAGGGACCTTTAGGTCATCCAGTTCCAACCCCTGCCACGAGCAGGGACACCTTCCATTTGAGCAGGTTGCTCCAAGCCCCTGTGTCCAACCTGGCCTTGAACACTGCCAGGGATGGGGCAGCCACAGCTTCTCTGGGCACCCTGTGCCAGCGCCTCAGCACCCTCACAGGGAACAGCTTCTGCCTTAGACCCAACCTAAATCTCCCCTGTTTCTATTTGAACCCATCATCCCTTGTCTGATCGCTACAGTCCCTGATGGAGAGTCCAGGATTTCCAAGAATTCCATATATTTAATTTCAAAACCAAGGGAGAAGGCAGAAATGAATTGTTCTGGGCACTTATGCCTCCTCTGAGCACTCTACTAAGAAGGCAGCTACATCAAAAGGCCTGTTTATTCTGCTGCAGGATCATGGTTTGGACAGGCATTGTTTGGCTTTCATGGGACAGATCATGTGGAGCTGCCCTTGCTGTAGTTGCAAAGACATTCGGCTGCTCCCTGTGATGGGAAGATGCTGCCTCGGGTGTTCTCCTGTGGTTGCCCAGGCATGATGCTTGGCAGAGCTTGGCTTGGCTTATGTCTTCAACATCAGAAGGACATGGAGCTGATGGAGCAAGTCCAGAGGAGGCCATGAGGATGCTCAGGGGCTGCAGCACCTCCTGTATGGAGACAGGCTGAGAACATGGGGGCTGTTCAGCCTGGAGAAGAGAAGCTGTGAGGAGACCACAGAGCAGCTTCCAGTGTCTGAAGGGGGATACAAGGATGCAGAGAGGGACTCTTCATCAGGGACTGGTATGATAGGAATTTGGGGCTGAATTTGACACTTCAAATGCTCCCTCTTTGCTCTCTGTGGGACTGCACCTGCTTTGCGCTGTGTTGGAGTTGAGCTCTGGATCTACTCTGTCCATCCGACTGGATGTAATGGTATCCTCAGGGCTTTCAAGTAGACGGACAAACAAGGCATTTCAGAGCTGCTGCGAGCTAGGCAGAACACAGCGGTGAAGAGGAAGGGTCCGAGATGGGTCTCTGCAGGCAGCAAATGCTCTGAAATGCTTAAAATGCTGTCTGGGGGGGGATCATTTTTCCCCAGCCCTTTGTCTGTGAAGAATGAGGGCTGTGAGGGGGTACTTGCACTCAGGGTAAATGGCTCCATTGTTCCCATCCTTTCCATTGAGCTTCAGAGCCCCCCTATAAAAGACTTACCTTTCGCTAGTGCGAGTAAGAAAAGGCCAATGTCGCTTTGGTGCTCAGCGGAGCATGAAGCGTGCTTAATTTAATAACACTGATAAATCTCAGAGCCAGGAGCATTTGGAGCTAACACATGACCCATTTTTCCAATCAATCGGAAACATTTACATAACTGCCTGATGCAGGGTCCCTCCTGTGAGGGATGTGGAGCAAAGGGGTGGCAAGAGGGATGATGGCAGGACACCCCCTCCATAAGCGCTGCCACCACAATTGGTCCTCTGCAGGCAAGTCGTGACCCACCTCATTGGGACTGCAGTGATGTGCCTGGGCTTAGAGCATCCTGCTGAGCTTTGGAGTCCATCACCCCAATGGCAAAGCCCACACAGCTCCAGGGTATCCCAGCTGTGGGGCTGGCACCCTAGCCTGTAGCTGCTTGCAAAAGCAAGCCCTTGGGGCAGTGTGTGGGGCAGGATGGCTTTGTGAATGCTGCATCTGCAAACCACTGTGGCCATCAGCTGTGAGCAGGCTCTTGCCTTCCTCTGGCTGTGCTGTCCAAGGATGCTCGTCAGCAGGGGATGGGAGCTGCGCTTTGTATTGGGGTGCACGGGTGGTGTCATGGCTTCAACTCTTTCCCTGCATCAAGGTTAGGTTGTTCCTGGGGCATCCCTGGGGATGGTTTTCCTGCCAAAGAGGACAGGGCACCTCTTTGGGGTCAGCCGCAGTAGCTATGGTGACCTCCTCCGTACATCAGCTTGTTCTGTGTTGCTTCCTATGCACAGGAATCAGCCCGACACAATTGCTCCTTTTCCTTTATTGTTCACCTCCAATAACGTGTCTTGAAAGAGGAACTTCCTGATGTCGCACCTTGTCCCGTCGCTTCTCAGCCTATTCCTGTTCTTCTGACCCCCAGTGTTGTCACTTGCCTCCTCCTTTTCCTTACTCTTAACAGCGCCTTTTGGCTTGACACCTCCAACACGTTTTATTTCTTACCTTTCTTGTTCCATTTGTAACATCCAGTGTCCTCAAGATTGCTGTTTGCAAGAACAAATGAACTGGGCTCCTGTTGGCTCAGTGGGGAAAAAAGAGATGTAATTGTTAACAATTCCCATTCCATGCTTCCCAAAGGATAGAGGTGATAGCTATGCTGGGGAGTGCCTACCAGGCCAGTTTAATGATCAGTAATTCTATTGTATTAGAGGCCATTATCACAGGGTACAATGAAAGGTGAACCTTAGCCCAAACCCAACTAATCATGTGGGGTTTGATCCATTTTGGGTCCTATAATAACCTCTTGAAAGACTTTTTACATCAAAGCTATCTCCCATCCATGATTGATGCATGTTTATTCATCCCAAGTGCCTCTTTGTATTAAAGAAATGCTTGAGAACTGCTTTTTTTGGTCACCTAAATTCCCATCTGAGGAAAGGAAAATGCCGTGTTTTCTTGTGACCGGGTTCAAAAATCCCCCATCTGATACGTAATGAGGGATTAAATAACATGGAGGAGTAACTGATACTGCTATGTACCTCTTGGCATTGCACGTAGAAGGATGCTGGCACCTTCCTTTGGGACAGGATCAGCCTCTCCATGCTGCAGAGACATTCCATATGGTGGCTCCTTGTTCAGAGGTGCTACTAAGGAGGTGTCAGGAAGGAAGAAGGAAGGATTTGTTGCTGTAGTGATTTTCCAACCCTACTTTCAAAGCATCAGTGGCGTTTTTCCCTCTAGAGGGCAGAGAAGGAAAGATAAAGAAAGGGAAAGGGATATGAACAGGGGTTTGGTCAGATATGTGCAGGGCAGAAATGACGTGGTCCTGATGCAGTGCTCAACTAGGATGCTCTGCAGTCTGGGTGCAAATGCATGTGTGTAGCAGTCTATTCTTCCTGAGGTCAGATAGATATATCCAAGTGGCTTTTGGTCTTCTGAGTGCCTGTTCCTACTTGAATGGTGTCATAAATGCTCTGGGTCTCTTAAAGCCCAAGTTCTGCACCCAGTAGGGTGCTCAGCCCATGACATCTCCCTGCAGCTCCTCCAGCCGCTGCATTCCCATGTTCCGCATGGTCCATCCTACATCCATCCTATGTTGATAGGAAACCTCTCCCTTTCCTCTTCCCAGGTGATAGAGCCGTGGTGCTGCCTTCTCCTGCATCAGAGAGCCCTCCCACATACTGCACAGCTCCTGTTCCCAGTAGGAAATGGAGTCCAAGGTCTCCGAAGGCGGCCTGAATGTCACCCTCACCATCCGACTGCTGATGCATGGCAAGGTAAGGGGGTTTCCTCACAGCTCCCTCTCCCGCATGGTGCTCATGGCTCCTAATCAGAGAATCCCAGCCTGGTTTGGGTTGGAAGGACCCTGCCATGGGCATGGACACCTTCCACTAGAGCAGGTTGCTCCAAGCCTGCTGCAACCTGGCCTTGAACACTGCCAGGGATGGGGCATCCTTGCCCTGTCCTGCTGGGTACAGGGTACCCCAAGTCTTTGCTTCATTATGGGGTTGGACTGGATTGTCTTTGTGTTTTGTAATGTTGATGCCTTTGTATTTGGTTTTCGTTTTCTTTAGGAAGTTGGCAGCATCATTGGAAAGGTAAGGATGGCTTTTGAATGTGGATTTCATTCTATTACCTGTGCCATTTCCTACATCTGGTGTGGTAGATGCCATTCACCTCTTCCCTGTGATGCCCTTAAGTGTTTTGTGTGCATGAGCTTCATGATGACAGACCCACAGAGGAATCAAAGACTATTCCCCTAAAATAGCCCAACCCAAACCTAACCTTGTGCCATTCCCAGCTGCTTCCCTGCGGTCATAAGTAGGTGTTTATGATCACTTTGCCTGGAATTTTACTTAAAGAGCTTCATTGACTGAAAAAAGTCATGCAGGCCCATTGAAGTTCTGCAGCACTTGTCTCTCCATTTAATTGGGCAGAAAAGCTCCTCATGGTGCTTTCCACAGTAGGTTGGAAAGTCCTGGCTATCCAAAATGGAGGGGTTTGGTGTTTTGAAAGGGCAGGTTTATAGTAGAAGAGGTCTGTGCCATGAGCACCTTTCCCCTATATGCTTATGCCTTATGTTTCATCAGCTTGTCCAGCCCTGGAAGGATTCACAGTTTTACCTGCTTTATATCTGGATATAAAGTCATTAGATCTCTCTTTGGATGCTAGATCAGAAACTGGCCTCTGAAGTCACAGGGATTGGGGGCCACAATGGTTTCAGCTGACCATCCCATGGGAATGGAGGATCAGGCACCACAGAGGTGCCCAAATGCTTGGCTCTGTGTTGCCTCCTATTAGAGAGATGTGTGTTTGGAAGGGTTGTTTTGAAGGTGGAAGTCTTGACAGTAATAGCCTGTGCTTCTGCTTCTTGTTTCAGAAAGGGGAGACTGTGAAGAAGATGCGTGAGGAGGTGGGTGACCTGCTCTGTACTGTGATTTGGAGGAGAAGGAGACCATTGGGCTCTCCTGGCCATAGCTGCTCATTGCAGTAACTCCCAGGGTCAGGCAGATCTCGTTTTCTCACTCTGGCCTCAAATCCCTATTGTATTTAATGGGAATTCTCCAGAGCCAAGAATTTGCTCTTAAATGAATATTGAAATCAACTCACTTCTCAGATGCATGAGGCTGTCCAAGGTCTTTATGTCTGCGGCCACCAAGGAATTAACACCAGATGAGCAAGCAGTGCTGTGCTTCTCACGAGCAGTGACCCCATGAGCTGGTCTTGCCTTGATCCATATGGGTTTGCAGTGTAGTAAAAGACCCAAAGCAGATGCTTTGTGAGGATGAAAGCACCACAGGGGGCAGGAGTAGTGACCAGAGACCAGTCTGTGGTTATGCCAAGGGCTTCTCTTCTTTTTCCAGAGCGGAGCAAGGATCAACATCTCGGAGGGGAACTGCCCTGAGCGAATTGTGACCATCACTGGCCCCACTGATGCCATCTTCAAGGCTTTTGCCATGATTGCCTACAAATTTGAGGAGGTGAGAAACACCAGCTGTCTGTCCCAGAAGGGATGAGTAAAAGAGCCTGCATCCAGACCTATGGGTAGCTCTGGCATGCCTATTGCTGGGGCCAGCAGTGCAGATAGGTTTGGGTACCTCCAACTGTACGTGCCATTCTGGACTTGCTTAACTGGCATAAAACCTTCCAGACATCTCTAACTAGGCAAGAATTGAGCTTCAGTGAACTCACAGAGGTCTCACAGTGAATTAACTGCAGGGATGCTCAGTGATGCAGCTGCAGACAGAGGCCAGGCACAGTCTGAGGGACATGAGCCCTCTTCTCTGGCTGAGGGCATTTGGATTGGCCTGGATGGTCAGGTACCAAAGGCTGATGTGTTGCCCTCTTCCTTCTCAAGGACATAACCAACTCTATGAGCAACAGCACTGCTACCAGCAAACCTCCAGTGACACTGAGACTGGTCGTGCCAGCTAGTCAGTGCGGCTCACTGATCGGCAAAGGAGGCTCCAAGATCAAGGAAATCAGGGAGGTAAGTCAGGCCGGTTATCATTGCGTGTAATCACAGAGCTGATCCATGACCAAGGGGGATCAGCTTTGGAAACCAGCATCCTTATTCTGCTAGCATCATGCATTGCTTCCCAGGATGCGATGCAGAGAGGATGCAGAGATGATGCAGGAGCAGCATCCCGTGGGATCTTGCCGCTGTGCTCCTGCTGATGCAGGAGTTCACGCGGCACCGGAGCTGGCTTGCAAGGGGAAAGCATTCAGCTGTGGGATTTCTCCTCCTGTCTCTTTCTGTCTCCAGTCCACAGGTGCTCAGGTTCAAGTGGCGGGGGACATGCTGCCCAACTCCACGGAGCGGGCGGTGACAATCTCGGGGACACCCGACGCTATAATCCAGTGTGTCAAACAGATCTGTGTGGTGATGCTGGAGGTACAGTCTGTAACCAAGGGGGTAAAGTACCTAGGAACACAAAAACCATCCCAGCCGGCACCACCAGCAGCGCTGGGAGCTATGGAGCGTGTGTCCTACCCTTCACCACGCATTGTCAGACCACTGTCATTGCCTGGTACCTCTGACACCCAACCCAGTGTGTTTTCCCTCCCATTGTCTATTGTTTCTAGAGGCCCATACTGGAAACCTGCTCAGTTGGATGTCCCAAAGGAGATGGTTTGTGTTGTAGCACAGGAGAGATGGGTGCCAGAGGAGGCCAAGGCGGTGGGAAGGGGATGGGGGCTGCAGTTACTCCACCAAGCACCCGGCCCCCTCTGTGTAGGGCTCGTGGTGCCCCATGAGGACCATGGCTGGGAGGAGGAGGAAGCCAGTACATCCTCATCACTGAGGGGGTGGAAGTATAAAACTGAACTCCAATAAAGCACAGCAGTAGTGAGTAAGGCTGTAAGGGTCTGTAAGGGCATATGGATGTGTGCCCAGGGTGCTGCTTTCTGACGAGCACACCTTGGAGATTTCTGCCATAAAGAGGTGCTGTACCAATGGCTTATTGTCGAGGATGGCCACAGCCGTATGCCCTGTGTCCACACCTCAGATGGGAGAGGCTCCAGGAGGAAACCCTTTGGGACACAGGACAGTGGCATCCTCTGCTCCTCTCAGACATAGACTGGATCGATGTCAGGCCTCTCTCCCTTTCTGCCTTTCTTGGAAGGGAGAAGTACATCTGGCACTGCAAAAGTTCCAGATGAGGATGGCAAAGCTTGGTGGAGATAAAGCAAACTCAAACGTGAGCAACTTCAGTTTGACAGCAGCACAGCTAAGGAGGAGATGCCGCAAGCATCCACTCCTCCATCCACTACTGCTGGTAGTGATGCTCAGGCAGGGGAGTGCAGTTGTAGCTGCACAGTGACTTCAGGTTATGCTCTGGGCTGCAGCAGAGGTGGTGCTTGCAGGTGTGTTACCAAGTGCTGTTCTCACTGACAGAACCAAGAGGCACTGCTGCTCCATATGGTTTGCAATGGGAAAGAAGCAAACCCTGGGTTTTTCTTGCAGTCTGAAGTGCCCTGTGTTTATCAGCTCACAGAGATGCTCCTTGTAACCTTTCAGGCATAAATCCTCGCTCACCCTTACTGAGATTTGTAATACAATAACAGAACAAGCAGGTTTGTGGTTATGGAGGCTGTGCTTTGGTTCTAGAGCTTTACTGCAGACCTGTGCTTAGGAGGGCTTGAATGTGCCTCTTAGCTACAAGTAGACATCCAGAAGAACCTACAGAAGAAAGAAATGAAGAATTTTCCATGAGAGAGTAATTTCTATTGCCTGTCCTTTCGTAGCAGTGACTGAGTCACTTCAGGTAGAACCAGAAGGGTTTTATCTGGAATCTGTCCTGATCCCTAGAAACCTCCATATCTCCTATGGCCTCTTCAAGAGGAAACCAGCAGAGATGATGTGGGTGAGAAGATCCTATGCACTGCACAGTGGGATGTGCATCACTACAGTATCTGCTCCATCCTACCCCAGGCTGGTCAGGCCACAGCAGTGAGGAGCAAAACAGAGAGGGGCAGCCCCACATCATGCTGCCATGTGAAGAGGACTGGGAATGCATACGTGTTGGTGCCTTTGCTGCAAGTATCTGGCTGCGTACAAGGACTGCTACCACCATGCAGCTCTAGGATAAAATCTCCAGACACCTGCATTGCCATCTGAGAGGGGTTTCCAACCTCTAGCTCCTCCGGGGCTCAGCACCCTCGCCAGAGTGATCACTATTGTACCCCTAGGGCAGTGGGAAGTCTTGACCACAAGGATTATGCCTTACAGCATCTGCTCCACAGCCATCCGTGTCTTGGCTTGGATGATGATAGACCAAACCACATCCTCAAGGTTGACCCTGCGAGGAAGATGAGAGGGGTCAAAGAGCTTGACCGTTGCGCCACATCACTCAGAGAGGCTGCTCTCTTCTGATGCCCGTGCTCACAAGCCCATCCCACAGCTCCTGGTGCTCGGTGTTGCTGATGTGACTCCAGGACAAGGCTGTTGACATGCAAAAGAACTCACTGAACGAGAGGGATTAAAGGCCTTTTCCATGGGTGGACCTCCCCATCTCGCAGAACCATAAGATCGTGGGATGGTTTGGATTGGAAGAGACCCTAAGGCTCATCCCATCCCAACCCCTGCCATTTGCAGGGACACCTTCTACTAGACCAGGTTGCTCCAAGCCAAACGCTTGAGGGTCATCTTGGGGTGCTTTGAGGAAGGTGCTCCCTTCCATTGTCAAGTGCATCCTAGTTTGTGTCGAGCAGAGTGACGGTGATGGAGGCAGCGGAGGGCTGGGAAGCCATTTAGGTGCCCACACTGTCCTTGTTGTCCATCAAACTCTCTTTCCCCCGTGTCCTCCTGTCCAGAAGCGTGGTGTGCCTGACGCGGGTGTCAGTGGCCCCTGGGGGCCGTGCTCCTTTAGGTGCTTTCTAACGCTCTTTTTGCCGCCGTTTCAGGAACGCTGGTTCTAATGTTCTCTCTCCCTCTCCTTATCCCTTTTCCTAGTCCCCACCAAAAGGTGCCACCATTCCCTACCGCCCAAAGCCCGCCTCCACCCCTGTCATTTTTGCAGGTGGTCAGGTAAGAGCCGACCCGCTTGCAGCCTCCACTGCCAACCTCAGCCTTTTACTGCAGCACCAGCCGCTGCCCGTTAGTGCACTCAGGTTTCTTGCCTTCTCACTTGCATGGTGTCATCCCATCCATTGCATGCCACGGCAGCTGGACTGAAAGCTCTTGGTAGAGTCAGGTTGATGTCTTGCCTTCTGTAATAGCTGCTGGAGGATGAAAGGGAGCAGGGTGTTAGCTCCACCTTTGTGCACCAAGGCTGGAGTTTGCTTCGTTAGACCCAAATTCAGTGTTTGCCAGCAGTTGCCACTGTAATAAGAAAAGCCTTGTTGAGTAAGAGACTGTGATTGTGCTGTCCCAGGGGCTGCAAGTGTTTGTTTTCTGGCATCCCAGTCCAATTAAAAGCCATAGGATCCCAGACTAGTTTGGGTTGGAAGGGACCTTAAAAAGCTCATCCAGGCAGAGACACCTTCCACTACAGCAGCTTGCTCCAAGCCCCTGTGTCCAACCTGGCCTTGAACACTGCAGGGATG
>JASSUY010033315.1:0-56282 GCA_032466535.1 Forpus xanthops
CGATGGAGCATTCACAACTTCCCTGGGCAACCCATTCCAGTGCCTCGCCACCCTTACAGGAAAGAATTTCTTCCTCATATCCAATCTAAACTTCCCCTGTTTAAGTTTGAACCCATTACCGCTTGTCCTCTCACTACAATCCCTCACGAAGTGGCCCTCCCCAGCATCCCTATAGGCCCCTTTCAGATAATAGAAGGCTGCTATGAAATCTCTTAAGGATTCTGAAATCTCTCAGCAGCAACTGATTGTGCACAAGTCTTCTGAAATCCTTTCATTGTGTGATCCTGTGAAATCTGATCCTGATTTAACACACTTCCAGTAGCTCACCAAACTACTAAACTCCACATGCTTCAGTTTTAACACCATCACTAAGCAATCACTTATTAAGTGACACATTTTCTCACCTACCTATGTAAAATATAAAGATATTTTAGGGAATTTCTTCCATTCCCCTCGATTCGTGACAACTCCATTCTCATGAAGGCAAAGGTTGACTCTTACCCTTTCTGCTTGTTGACAGCAGGTTGCATTTTTATTTCACTTGCCTGCGGAGCTACAAGTAAACAGCTGGGATGTGGCTATTCTGAATGAGCTCAAGAATTTTGGGATTCAACATATAATAACACAAGAGCAACTCTTACTATCTCCCCTATTTTCTCCTTCTTTTTTGCTACATACTTTTCAAGCATTGGTAAATAAAGTCCTTGATATGGCAAAGGTTGTAAGCACGTGATTAACATTAAAATGGCCTGTCAGCAGTTTCAAAGTGAATTTCATCATGGGACTACTGAGTTGCTTAATGTTCAACATGAATTAATTGCTCTGCCAGTTAGAATGTCTGTTTGCTACGCTGTGCCTATATTATCACTGTAAGTTAAATTACTACAGTCTGTAAAACACTTTGCAGTCCGTTTCTTCTGGATGAAACGAGCTATGCAGAATAAATTGCAGTTTCTGAAACACAAACACCCACCTGAAATTATTATGGAAAAAAAATACAGAAAAATGGTTGTAGACATATTTCTGCTCCACTTTGGTGTCACAGAATTCTATGTATTCTGTTTGCGTCAGATAATTCCATCTTGCTAATTTTCAAGTTTCAAAATCATCAATTACAGGCAAAATATCAAAATAACAGAAAGGCAAAGCATCAAGGGTACCATTCGTCTATCAATAAACTGCATCTATTCATAACTAAATCTAAAATACGACTCAGTTATTTTATGTCAGAAATAAAGGCAAGAAATCCTTTAAATAAGCATATTCCTACTCTATGGGAAACCTGCTTCAGATAAATTTTAGAATATTTTAGCTGTACATTAGAAGAAAGAGACAGAGCAAATATGTGTATGCTAATATGCTCTTCAGTACCACATTTCAAGGGACATAAAAGCATGTCAAATTTTCCATGTTTTTTTGGCTGGCCTACAAGGAAATAGCACTAGTAAGTGGCATAAAATCATTCTGTTTTGAGCAATAACCTGACCCCTTGTTTTCAATTGTGTCAGAACTGAAAGCTCAAAGGGACAATGGGAAAAGATGGTGCCCTAGAGACACACAGATCACACATTTTTTCTACCAATCAAATAGTCTTTGTGCCCAGGTGGACTGAACTCAGGAACGTGGCTTGAATTAGAACTGCCCTCATAGCTTTATCTTCAGCATTTGATATGCCAACTACATTTCCATGCAAGAATTAAGTTTTTTTCTCTGATGTGGTGAATGTGGCACCTTGTTCTTTGGATCATCCAAAATGCCTTGGAATTAAGCAGAAGAATTTGACTCTGACCTCACAGACTGGCCATTGGTGTTCTCTAAGGTAATCTAAGGTGTAACTGATCACTATATACATCCCATAACATATTGTAACCTTGTTAAGAAACAAAAGCTGGTGGAGTTGTACATGCGTATTATGATCCTGGGCAGTCCAGGATAACATGCCAGTTAGTAACACCCATATTGTTCTTTAAAGAAGTAAAGGCTAAGGTACTTACTGGCTATGTGTACTCTATTTGGAACCTGAAAATACTTTAAGACTACTGTTTGATTGTTGTCTTACTGTAATCAACTAAACTTACATCAGTTTTATGAGAAAATTCAGAAATAGTTTTACTTGGCATTTTGGAGAAAATCGTATAAAAATTATTTGCTCTCTATAATCTAGGACAACAAAGGGAATTGGCTGAAAATGCAATTTTAGTGCAATCCACAATTAGACAGTCCAATGGCCAAAGCAACACTTCAAATGTGGCTGCAGATGGGGTGGGAAATGAAGGGTTATGGGCAAGAAGAAGATGATATTTATGGCCGACAGTTGAAAATAGTTGGAGAGTTATTGCACTAGAGATACACACATAGGTTTTTCCAGATGGCTGGGATTGTAAGGAGGAGGAAATTCAAACACCAGTAGCTGTGGGATTGTATGGGAATTAAAATAAAGTTTCTGGCAAAATAAAGGGATGAGTTCATGACAGAGGTGTGTAAAACTAAATCTGGGGGAAAGTTTCATCAACACCTACTTGCTATTCAGTCTTTTGGGCTGTAATGTTTGATCCATTTGCCTGAGCATTAAATTGTATAGAGATGAAATGAGATGACATTTGTGCAGTGACATGTCCAGTGATGGGTAGGTGGGAATTTGTCACTAATTCTCCTTTTGATTATGTATAATTAAGAATATATATATGTGTAATATTTAGATAGATACATACATAAAAATCTTTGCACCTGGTCCGTGGGAGCATTGCAAACTTGTAAATATCATTTAGTGATATTTAACAAACCAGCCAGGGTTTGACAAAAATAAACATTACCAGTGTGAAAGAAAGTAAGCATTTTCATTAAACGACATCTTATGAAATCAGTTAAATATATCTTAAACCAGCAGAAACTCCAGTACCTTGGCAGAAAAGTGCTGGTGTTTTACTTAGCACACTGTAGAGGTTATGTCTCGTGCAAAGAAGAAAACTTTGGTTTTCCATTTAAGAACTGTCAAGTGATTTAGCATGAATTGATTTTTTTAATATATATATAGCCTATATGCAAAAAAATGTTTGTCATTATATAAATATATATTCAAAAGCTTCAAAATACACATATACACATTTAAAATGTGCAAAGACATATGTACATATATGGATAAACTTGATTTTCAAGCCTGTTCCCTAGCTACCACAGAACAGGAATCCTGCTACATTTTCAAAGTTGGGCTTCTCATCATAGGCTTTTTCCATTGGAGCCTTCTAATAAGTAGAAAAGCAGTTCCAAAGCACTGGGACTGGGTTTTCAGTCTTTAGCTGGGAAAAATCAGTATTGCTCTGTATTCAGCACAATACAGAGGGTCTCAGTTTGGTCAATGCAGTTAAAGCCTTAAAAAATCTAGCTTTGCCATACAGAATCGCAAAGGCTGAAATTCAGGGCTGTCTAAAGTTGAAGACTACGTGAGTACAGACCTGAACAGGGCTTTGATATCACCCATATTGTTGTTACTGCCTTAGTGCTGCTGATTTAGCTAACGACAAAAAACCCTGTATATAACAAAAATGCTGTAGTATTAGTTCTGAACATCCTGATACTATTAACTGAATCACTCAAGTATATTATAAATGCTGAGTCAAGGCAAACCTCCTCAGCAACCTTTCCAGGAGTATGAAGTAAAACTGAGACAAAAGCCAGCCAACAAAATCAAGACTTACAGTAAGAAGGTGAAATGCTCAAACTAAGAAGCCAGCATCAGTTGGCATGTATCTTGCAAGTGTCCTGCTCAGATCCAACTGGCAATAACCAGCCACATGAAGTATTTGCTTCTCTATTCTCTGTACTATCTCTACTACCAGTCTAGAGATTTAGGAAATTGGATCACATTCCCTGATTAGAAAACCAATTCCATGCAGAAACTGGGCTGGAAAGGCAGGTGAAACTTTCCTTAAGCTATTTTTTTCTTTAGAAGTGCTACATTATTGTCATTATGGGAACGAAATTCACTTAGGCTGTGTGAACAGTCTAGGCTTTTTTTTCTATAAAACATATGTAACAAAGAAGCAAATTTCAGCAGTGATTGATTGACAGCTGTCAAATAACACACAGGGCAATTCAGCTACCAGGAATTGCTGCTGTTTATCTGGGCACCATGAAAACCTATTTCAAAGGCTGAAGTTTGTGAAAGGCTCTTCTGAAGCAAACCATAATTTTTGCCATTCCACTTGCTTTCCCCTAGTTTCCACATCCAACTTCAAGTTAGCAAGGTGGTGCTGTTCTGATCTGAAATTTATGTTAGGAAAATCTAATACAAGTATAGAACATTGGCCGATTTCCTTGAACCAAACCTTCCTGCAAAGCAATCATTAGCAGTGTTTTACACACAAACACTAACTATGCTATACAACGTTCTCCTCTTTCTTGAAGTATTTAATGTTTGTATACAGCTGTTTATATCTGGCAAGAACCAGCATTTTGCTAGAAAATCTCTTCACAGTACTGAACAATTTGCATAAATAAAGCATCACATTTTTGCTTTTTGTGAATTATCCACAAACAGATTACCATTTAAGCAAGTATACTGGTGGTGCACACTTATTTAGCATATAGTTCCTGTAAATAATTAGTATTCTTCAGTTTATTTGTAAGTAATCAGCAACAAGTTTACAATGTGAGAATCTGGAGTGAGGTATGGTTAGCACACACTCAGCAGGGAATAGAAAATCTTCATGTCAGGGTTATGTGAACTACTGTTTTATTCTGCAAATGAAATGCTTTTTCTTTTCCCAGAATCCCAACACAGTCCAACACACTTTGCCATTTCCACAAATGCACTCTCTTTCCAGGGCCTAGAAAGGGTTACAGCACTTGGTCACAGTCCTCACCTGCAACCCTGGGCAAGTTCATTAGGAAACCACCTGCATGTTTAGGTTCCTAAACACATTTAAAGACTTGAGCCTTAGGGCAAGCCTATATTACAGATAATATAAAGCACATTGATCTCCAAGCTGCGGCCAGCCAGCAGAATTAACTCAGCTTTCAATGTCTGCTGACAAGGCCATGCTGCCCCTGGGACTGAGCCAGCTCACCATGCTAGACCTGGGAATGTAGCAAGCTGCCTTCCTGCCTGATCCCAAAAGGCAGAGAGGGTATAGGATTTCCTCCTGCACAAGGCAGCTAGCAGGCTGAACTATAGCAGTTGGGTGCTCAGACTCCATATTGGAAATCAAAGCATCACAAATTCTATTGCTTTTGTTATTTATTAAATCACTCTGTTAAATTATTATAGTTTCTGTTATCAGTTTATCTGTAATGATACACATGTATAAATCAAAGCAATATTTCATTACAAAATAGATTGTTTATGTAAAAAAAAACACCTCAAAACTTTAAAACATTCATCTAAAATTAATCTTTTCTTAGATAGATCAGGATCAAAACTAACCAAAGCAAACACTACCATGGTCAGTGCAGGAATGCTGATGTACTCCAGCATCTTTCTAACATTATGGACCATCACACATGATATTCCCACACTCTCTATTTGTCAAAAGCTCTGATCCAGAAAACTTTTTGAGGACAGAAAGCACAGAGAGGACTCCCGGACATGATGGGGATCTGCCAAAACAAGCAGTAGCGTAGTACAGCTGGGAGGGCTATGCTTAAAAGGTTTAGCATTTTTGAGTTGCATTTCAGGCTTTAAAGAAGTGAATACTGTAAAGTTGTTTTAATTCTAATGATGTCACATGAAGTCAGTACCATAGTCACAGACATAAAATTTTAAATGAACTAGAAGAAAAACTTATTTCTTCATCCTCACAGTAACAAGTTTGGCTGTCACTTCAGTCTTTTTACAAGACCAGTCTTTTCTGCTGCATCATAAGAGAGTAGCTAACAAAATAAACAACTTAAGAAGATCTTTTTTGCATTTCCTATTTACCAAAAGCTTCCATTGCAATTAAGCCATAGGAAGCCATCCAAACTCTCTCCATTCTCTGTTCCTGAGAAAGATGCCAAGGTCATTAGGTGCCAAAAATACGTTTACAAAATGCCAACAGAGGTTGCGCTCTTAGGGAATTGGACGCCTGGCTTAATTACTGCTCTTGAAGACTGCTATCTCTATCCTAAGATTCTTTTATAACCTTGAAAATTTGGCCTTAAACTACTGAAAATGAGATTTAGGGACATAATGTACTGTTGGCATTTTATCTTGGATCTCAATACCAAACAATGGGCACCTATTACTGAATAATTAAGGAAAACCCATGAATTATTCAGAAAGGCTTTGTTTCCCTTCCCAAAGGAAGCTGTTATATCCCAAATCAGAGCCTGCAGACAAACAAGCTTGTGTCCTGCTGAGATACAGCCACCCCAAGCTGCATGACAGCAATTGCTGTGACTGTTCCACCCTCCTCTTGGCACCCATCTAAATATTGCAGAGGCTGCTGCTCCCAGGAGGGCAGCTCAGGGACTTGATGGAAGCAACAGAGTGGAGCTGAGTTCAGTTAAGCCCCCTCCTGAACTGCCCTCTGGATGGACCTTTCTCTCTTCACAGTCTGGAGAGCCTAGAGAGATTTATAGTCCTTTGCCTTGGGTTCAGCCTGCCTGTAAGGACCCAGCCTCTTCTGGACAGTCTACTACGAACTCCTGTCTTAGTATCTGACACTCATTCCACCTGCAGTTCTTCTGCCTTGATGTGTGTCTAGTTTCTAAAAAATCTATTCAGCTGATCTGCAGATAAGCTTGGGCATGGAAATTCATGTCCCCAAGGTGACAGGAGCCACATGGACTCCTGTATGATGGGTGATCTCCAAAGTTGTACATCTCTGCTGCTCATATCACCCTCACCTAAGCCAAACGAGGTCTTGTTTCAACAGCAGTAGAAGCACATTCCCCACTCCCCTCCTCTGGCAAAGGCAAACAAAGTCCTAGAGCAAGCCTCAAAATAGAACCTTTGCAGTCTCCTTACCTACAGACTTGATGACTTGTGCCAATATCTAATTAATTAAGGTTAGTTGAGGTTAAGGCCTGGAATCTGAGCAATTACACAGTTTGCTCCCTGCTAAAACAAACTCGCATAAGGCGAGCTGCCAACTTTGATATCTGTGCCATTTGACTCAGGAAGAGAGCTGCTATGAGCCTATGCCTGATGAGTATGAGGCTGAGAGCTGGATCCGGCTGAGGGACTGCACCGCAGATTTAGGGACGACATGGAAGAGGAAGGAAGAAATCCAGCTAACTTTTGTTTAAGGGTGACTTTTCCTGTCCTTATCATGAACTTGAGTATCTGGTATTTTAATTTTAAAGCCCAGCTCTTGAAATCAAGTGATTAGATACAATATCTCACCTTTGGCAGGAGAGGCTTTGTGGGTTCAAAGATGAGCTTGAAAATGAAAGATGATTAAAGCCAGAAGGGTCAAAGCCAAGAAGAGAAATAAAAGTTACCTGACATAGACTTCTTTTAAAGATCACACACATTTAATCCTATTGCATGATACTTGACTTACATCATTTCAGCGGAGCAGAAGCAGAACATGTATTTCACAGAAGGACAAAGGGGACATGGGCTGGGTGAGGCAAGGAAAGCAGGGACTGTGCATGAGGGACTCTGTGATGAAAGTGCCTGCAGAGGCAAGCTGCACCCCATGACCCGCAGACATTAATCACTGCCACGCTTCATATAAATATATAAATAAGATAAATGATATTATATATATTTTTATATATATAAATAATATATATCATATAAATAAGCACTGCCATTATTTATATGGGTATATAAACAGATCATTCTTGCTGTAAACAGCATAGAACTACCAGCTGTGAGGATGGTACTCATCAGTTTAAAAATTAATAGTATTTTATTTTGAGCAATTTTTTTCCCAAAAAAACCCTCTCCATGCTCTTTAGGAAAACGAAGATGAGCTGGACAGCATCCTAAATACTGCTGTAAAAAGATGAGCATGCAGCTTACATGGTCACAGCTTGACAAAACCCTCAGTACTTGGTCTGGAAAAATGATACTTACTATTGCTTGGATTTACTGTAATTCCCAGGAATCTCTGTACTGTACACTAGTTTATGAATCCAAACACACTGTTAGGCAATCCAGAAAGTTTTTAGGTACCAAAAATGAACATATCTCAGAAAGGTCTGTCCATCTCTATCTCTTAAAGCACTGTAGAATCGCTAAGGGTAACTCTGTAAGTGGCTAGAAAAAACATACTTGAAGGATTTCATTCCTATTATTACATTTTAGTCTTTTTCATATATAACAGATTAGAGATAATTTAAATAATTATAGTTGATATGAAATTAAAATGGCCATTAAATAAAGTCACATATGCAGTTCCCTTTCAACCCAAGTTTTTACCTCCTGTGTACTGCATAATCTGTATGCCTGGAATTAAACATAGGGCAGAGCTTGAAAGCTTTTTACCCTATAGTGCCTCTTGGACCTAGCCATAGCAGGTGCTTATGGCCCTAATTCCTTCTATACTCATCTGCTATACACAATAGCAGAGGCAGGCCTTGACACAGGGAAGCACTTGAGAGGCTATTTGATTTACTTTGACACATGCTTGTAATCCTGAGCGAATAGCTGAGCAGAGCTAGACTTAAGAATGTATTTAAGTATGGGACCAGAATGAATAAGAACGCAGATGTAGCAAAATGTGGTGAAAACATGGTTAAACCTGTACGACATATACATGTTAGCAAAACAGTAATCCACAACATTCAAAATGTCATATATTATACGGATAGCTTTCCTCAGCCAGAAGTTTGCTTTCTTCTGGCACATAAAAAATTAAAACCCCTTGCTAAAGGATCCTCTGGTTTACAAGACAAGCTCTTCTGGAGAAGAATATAAATGTGCTGGCTGCTTCATTGACAGGCTGTGCTTCAGATTCATTTTTTTTAAGATATAGTGTCTGAAGCCATATTTCCCTAGAGATAAAAATCCCGTAAGTAATCCCGATGGAATCCTAAAGGGCTAAAAAGCAATGAAGATGATTCCTAATAGTAAGTTGTAAATCCTTTCTGAGAATATCTTGGCTTAAAATAATTCGGGGGAAAAAAGAATCTCAGGAATGAGGTAGTTGTGCTTAAAAATCCTTTGGCAAGATCAAGGACACTTAGGAGGGCTGCTACTTTCTAAGGCAAGGAGATGACACTAAGCAGCAGCTTTTACTGGTTACTAGGCCGGTGAGATACCAGGTATCTGAAGCCAGGGTAAGAGAAGGAGGGAACCTTTGTTCAGTGCCGTCTGTAATTCTTCTTCCAGAAAATACACCAAGTTCTCTCCATTAGCTCAAAGATAAGTCAAGATTGTGAGAAAAAGCGATGCGTGCAGCTGCAGTAAATAGGTTCTTCATGGTGGATAGTAATGATGAAATGGAAGCAAACAGCAGAGTGCAGTGTATTTGGCTGATTTCACCTGTAACACAGGCAATGCTTCCTCAAACCAATTTTTCTTGTACCACAGATGACTTCTAATGACTGCCCTACGCAATGCCTTGAGACCTGATTTCCAGGGGTTTATTTTCCACACAGCTATTTGTGCTACATAAATATCAGATTTATTATTTTACTGATTGTTCTAATATACTTGTGATTTTTATCTGTAATTTGAAGGTGAATGAATGCACATCTTCAAACACAATGGTAGCATGCATGTAGTGAAACTCACGCTTGTGGAATGCAAGAGTTTCTGCTGAAAACCAGAAACTGCATGTTGAACCCTTCCCTAAAATAAGCTCAGTAAGCCTCAAACACTGCAGGTATATACTTCATTCTACAAGCTAAATGGAACAGCATATCTAATATTGCTCCTGTTCTAGATCTATAGTAGACCTGAATTTGGTGTGGAAACTGCTCATTGAATGAAATGGGGGTGGGAGGGAATTAATTGGGGTCTTTGCACCTTGTGTCACCAAAGGCAGAACATGAGCCATGATTAATGATTCATTACATTCAATTATTAATTTATCAAAGAGACTTCATTCTTTATTCACCTGGGTTTTAACAGGGATGGAATCAATTGGATTCCACAGGAATCAATAAACCCACTACATTTAAATAAATAATTATACAATTTCTGGAGATTTTTAAGCCTGTTTATAGTTTTCTAGAGCAAAAGTGCAACACTCGTTGAATTCTGCAGGCTGCAGAGTAATGATTGCTAGTCTTTATCAGTGGCGATGGTACTGCTTTTCACATGGTGAGTAATTAGAAAAGAGAGCCAGCTGCTGAAACGCACACTTGACAAGAGGCTGGTTGAGGAGGGGAAGTCTCTCAGGGACTGGCTTAGAAAAACAGTCTTGATAAATTGGAGAAACGAACTGAAATCAAGGAAATGAAAGGCAAGTGCAAAGTACTACCGTGTAGAAGGCAAATCAGGTGTGCCAACACAAGCTGTCCCTGGAGGTGCATTGCAAACTGAAAATGCAGGAAGATTGTGGCAGTTTTAGTGGGCATCTGCATGAGGGCAGGACCTGTGCACACATTACTGAGCAGCATGCACAGAGCAGCATGCTGCACTGTGCATCAAGGACCGAAGGATGCTCACCTGGGCATTCTGTATGACAGGGCAGCCCCTACCCTCCTCCTCATGCTGCCTTCTGCTCCAGTTTAAATGCAGAAGTTTTCCTTGTGTGCCAATAGACAAGCCCTAGTTAGATTTAGCCTGAAATAGTCTATTCAGCAGATTTGATTTCAACCACTCAACAAGTGGTTTTGGTATAGCTCCAACCACTGTGTGTGAATAACTTAATCCCTGAGAAAACCTGCCTAACCCTAAGCCCAGCCTTAACCTGGAACACTCACTGCACAAGCCATGGAGCCCTTTCAAGGTATAAAGCCACAGGCAAGACACATTAGAGGCAGTAGTACAAAACTAGACCAGTTGGATGGGAAAGCAGTGGGTAAGAGGAGACCTCTGAGTGACCAAGATATGGAGTTCAGCCTGAGAGATCTTCAATCAAACGTACAAGTGACTACTGCAGGACTTCTGTGGGCCACCTGGCCAGTATCTAATCAGCATGGTCAGTCCCTCCTCTGCAGCATCACAGATGGAGAAAGATATGTAAAGATGGGATTCTCATCTAAAATTAAAGTTCCGTTTATCCTCTTTATAACTGCAGCGACTCTTTATCAGGACATAAAAATACAGTGAGACTCTTCAAACGGTTCTGTCACACCTTTGCTAAGTCATGATGAGAATGTAATGGCATGAGAAATTAATACTGTTTCTCTGCTGTGTCACATAAAACTTGTTCCGTATTCATGTAATAGCTTATTACTGATATGATGAAATAATATGGGCACTGAAAAGCCATTTGTTTGAGAAGCGCTCCCAACATTCAGCCTTACAATAACCATACAGACTACTAAACCACAGAGCAATACTTATAAAAATCTTGTATAGGGCACTGCCATCAGTTGCTGAAAAGACTGCATATTAGGCAAAAATAATGTCTGCTCAAACAAAAGTGCTTTGTGATGAAGTAGAAAGGCTTCATAGCTGCTCATGAATAGCGTGCATTGCAGAAAAGTAATTAATCAAACAAGTCGCTTAAAAAGAGATTCAGGACTCATGTATCTCAGAACGTATCTTAAGCAGGTAAAATCATTTATGTGTGTCCACCTCATGTGGGGAAGCTTGTCCTGCAAACACTCTATCCAGAGGCAGACCCTCCACCCAGGAGAAAACAAGTTTGAAGGACTGTGAAGAACAGCTCATGAGGCATCAATGTTACCTCATCTGGCTTCGGATTAGGCTAGGCTTTGGAACTTGGCCACATATAATCTAGACACATTCTCTGAACCTTTACTTGACTATTATCTACAGACAAAATGAAGGAGTCACTAATACATGAGGATAATTTCAGAGACATTGATCTGAACACACATCACAGAGAAAAGAAGTGGCGAGATTAGAGTCAATTTGGTTCTGGAAATCAAAACCTGATTCATTGACAGTGGTCTCCATGTTTCCCCAAGAGCTACCAAAGTGTGGCTACAAGGCTAGTGAGATCATACAACACAGTGGGAACAGATAAATATTTATAACACAGACACCTATTTACAACCCCGACAGATCCAGTACACTCATCCAACTATTACATGCAATCAAAACAAGGGGTTGCTCCAACCTGCACCTGAAACCTGGCCTCAAATTATATAGCTTATTAGTCAGTATTTCACTAGAGTACCTGCCTGTGAAGCATAGCTTCCTGCAGCACATGAAATTATTATGCAGGCAGCAAGAAATCCTACTGTTCACAGGAGTTTGCGTTGGAAGATGTGGGGGACTTACGGTTGTTAGTTAATACTCAAGGGAATATCATTCATAAACACACAGCCTATTGCAGGGCATCACAAAAATGACGAGTCTGAGACATTTTAGCAAACCTCCAAACTATCTTTTACACTCCCAAGTTATGAAACAAATTTCTGCACACTGAGCCACTACCAGGAGCAAACTACCTTTAATGCTGGCAGAAAGAGAACTGTATTGCAGAAATTCCATGCATCTGCAAAGTACCTTACTTAAATGATAATTATCTTCCATAAAGTGCGTTTACTCTTAGTCACTATTTACTTTATCTATTCTGAGTCATATTTAGTTGTCTCAGCTGCAGAGAATTTTATTATACCATTTGTTAAAGCATCTTTAATAGGCCAATTTCACCATCCATCTACTGTATCTTACTAAATGGATTTTACTTGCTAAACAAGTTTAGATGAAACACACTTCAACAAGAAATGCGGTTGCTCCACTACAGATGTCATACTAACAGTGAGAAGACTTCCTGTGAGATCACTGCACCTATCAGAGTGAGTTTGCAATCAGTGAGCTCAATTTTGAATCCTTAACCTGCTGGTCAATGCTGAACCCAGGACACAGTGGAAAAGCTTCAATAAAATTACATGGAAATAAAACTGAAATTTGCATTAAAACACAGTTTGGTGTTTTAATTTCAGAAATTTCTTCTGAATAAAGCACACTTTTTTTCAGCCTTTTAATTTGTAAACTCTAATCCACACACATAGATTAAAAAGGCAAATAAATACTCCAGGGACTCTACCGGCTATTCAGTTTCAGCCATGGTATTTGTCATACTTTGTATGAGAGTGATACTTTCAAATGAAACAAATTTGTCTTGTATTGCAAATACAACAGAGTACAACAAGTCTCAACATTTCTGCTATCTGCTCTAATTCTCAATAGGTCTCACCATCTACTGTTATCAAATAATCTGTATCTCCGAAATTACATACTTTAAGCTTCCTCGTAAAGTCCAGCTCATAATAGAATATTTTTAATCATGCATATCAGTAGCTAAGCAATGCAATAGTATAGATAAAAGATCAAGCTTCAATCATGTTTTTGATAGTATTACTTCAAACTTGTGTCCTGGTTTGGCCTGGACCAGACAGCTCTGACATGGCAAGGCTCCAACCCAGCATGAACTGATCTTTAAAATACACTGTGTTGATTTTGTAGTGGTTTTCATAGAATCATAGAATAGTTAGGGTTGGAAAGGACCTTAAGATCATCCAGTTCCAAATTCCTTGCCATGGGCAAGGATACCTCCCACTAAATCATGCCACCCAAGGCTCTGTGCAACCTGGCCTTGAACACCACCAGTGATGGAGGATTCACAAGTTCCCTGGACAACCCATTCCAGTGCCTCACCACCCTCACAACAAAGAATTTCTTATTCATATCCAACCTAAACTTCCCCTGTTTAAGTTTGAACCAGTTATCCCTTGTCCTATCACTACAATCCCTCATGAAGAGACCCTCTCCAGCATCCCTATAGGCCCCATTCAGACACTGGAAATCTGCTATGATATCTCCATGCAGTCTTCCTTTCTCCAGGCTGAACAACCGCTACTTTCTCAGCTTGTCTTCATACAGGAGGTGCTCCAGTCCCTGGGTCATTCTTGTGGCCTCCTCTGGACTTGTTCCAACACTTCCATGTCCTTTTCATATTGAGGACACCAGAACTGTACACAATACTCCAAGTGAGGTCTCGCAAGAGCAGAGTACAGGGGCAGGATCATGTCCCTCCACCTGCTGGTCACACTGCTTTTGATGCAGCCCAGGATACAGTTGGCTTTCTGGGCTGCGAGTGCACACTGAAGCCACCTCATGTTCATTTTCTCGTTGACCAACACCCCTAAGTCCTTCTCCTCAGGGCTGCTCTGAATCTCTTTTCTGCCCAACCTGTAGCTGTGCCTGGGATTGCTCTGACCCAGGTGTAGGACTTTGCACTTGGCATGGTTAAATCTCATCACGTTGTCATCAGCCCACCTCACAACGTGTCAAGGTCCCTCTGGATGGCATTCCTTCCCTCCAACGTATCAACCAAACCACAGAGCTTGTTGTCATCAGCAAACTTGCTGAGGACACGCTCAATCCCACTGTCCATGTCACTGACAAACTCTTAGGCTCTAAGTACAGACAATTTGGGCAACTTTTTTACTTACAGTTTAATTCCCTAATTTGGCAGTACCCATTCCCTTCTGTACAAACATCTCTTCACCTACAGGAGTCTTTTCACAGGACCAAACCAAGAAAGATGCTGGTGCATCAGCTGCTGACTGCTGTCTCCTTACTTATTTGGATTTGTGTGACTTTTAGACATCCCAGGCAGAGTCGTATGTCCTGACCATCACTACACATCACAGGAGTTTCCAACAATAAATATGTAAAACCAGAGGTGAGCTTGGAATTAAAATCCATAGATCTTTTTCCTGAAAATTGGAGAAAAGCCTATAAAGCAGTCTACATTCACATGCTCTACCACTTTCTTGAATTAGATATTTAAGGTAAAAAACCTCAACTGCAGAAGACAGCATTTGCAGATGAACTCAAGAAAGATGTGCTACTGCTATGGCTCTTTGTGGCTAGCACCTGAGAAAGATCTGATAAGCAAAGTTCAAGGTTAAACACCCATAGTGTCCTTTGCTCATCTTAAGCTTTTCCATCCCTATAGGGAGGAAGCAAGAAGTTCCCAAAGGAATCTTTAAACGGGACTGAGGTGCAGTAATGAAAGAAGCAGCTGGAGGAGCAGAGACACCATGAAACCCTGCAGCAGAGGCCAGTAGCCCATAGTCCATTAGTCCATCTTCAATGGAAATTCTGCAGGTTTTCAGCTAATGCAAAAGGAAAGGTGTCTCCTTGATGATAATAACATGCCCTGGATTAATCACTGGAAAGCCAGCTCATGTGAATGCCACACAGAGTTACAGCACCTTGAGTTTTACGCGGCTCTGAATGATTGTCTCACAGGGAGAGATCAACAGCAGCTAATGATTGTAGCCCTGGATAGAAACAGCCAAAGCAGCTGGAGATCTGGAAAGCAGATCCCTGCAATTAACTTCCAAGTGGACTTTGATTTTGTCGGTTTTGTTGTTGTGTTTTTTTTCCCTCATTAAAGCATTCCCTCAGGTAGTTAAAAGGAACATGAACTCTGCGCCCACTTTTAAGGAGTCAGGAAAAGTTTCCCTTTCCTTTTTTTCCTTAATGTTTCAGGGCATCACAGCATACTTTTCAAGTTGTTGGCCAGGACTGACAGTTGCTTTTCATGAAGCACACTGATTTACTGACTTTTAATGCTAAACTGAATTATTAGTCCTAGCTCTATCTTTGTACTCTTTTCTTCTGTATGCTTTTCTCTTTAATTAAAGTTGGAGGTCACTGCACATTGTTGAACTCTCTGCAAGGAAAACAATCCTTCTTTGTTTTGGTGCAGTTTAGGTCTATGGCTTCACTCTTATTCTCAGTGAATTAATGTTTTCTTAAATGACAGAACTATGAAATGGGAGTTAAGTCACAAATGAGTGCAATTTTTGTCAGGTATCTTTGCCAAAATAACATACCCTTTTTATCGTTCAACCCAGCCAAGCACTTAAATACATGCTTGCCTTTAATAGCTCCACTGAAATCAATGAAGCAACTCACACAACAGCAAGACACTGATCACGGGTCTACTCCAAAGGATGCTTTATGTCTTATGATTAAAAATAATTCCTACTTGGGTGGTGGGAAAGCCTTTGTTCAAGTTTGCTATTTATTGGTTTCCCCCATGAATGTCCCCTTGATTAGAGCAGCATAAGCACCACAATCTCCATATGAAGCATTGGAAGACACATATTTTCTACATATCCAAGCAGTGCTTTTCTTTTAAATCGGATGTGAATGCCAAGGCAACTTTATGCTCCTTTTATACTCAAATGCTCTGCTGCCACATGTCTATAATGTTCTCTGGCAGACTCACAAGTGCCAGAAGTATAAGGCACACCTGTTGTGGTGTTGTGGCCATTTCAGTGTTTTCTTTTCAGCTTTTGTTGTGGCCAGAACGCATTATTCCTTCAATGAATTTCATCTTACTGAACTGATCCGCTGGATTTTTAACTGCATCCAGCTCTTTTGCCAACATCATAATCTCAGGAACATTCATTATTCTCTTTATTTAACTCCTGACTATTGTATGCGCTCCTTCCATTGTTATGCCTGTTTTTCACATAATAAGTGATAAAAAAAAATAATGCATTGAGGTTTTTGGTGTAGATACAAAGGAAAACGGCTCTGATGACAAAGACTCTGCTCATAACTGCTCTTTTTCCACAACATCTGTTGCCTCCATTATCACAAGCAGGAGGGCAGAAAGAGCTGCGGCTCTGCCCTACCCTGATGCACTTGGTTTACGTGAAGCAGAAGGCTGAGCTCAGACTGTGCAGGACATCAACAGGGCTCCTCAGGGCTGAACAGCATAACATGACTCTGAAGTGACTAATTTTAACTATTTTTTTATAATTCCAACTAATTTTTCAGAATACTGTTATGACAATGGTCTTATTGAATTTCCCAGGCAAGTTTCTAAGCCACCTCCAGGCTGCAGAACCGAAGAATATCTCATATTTAGAAAATGACAATAATAAAATCCACATGCAAGTTCTGACTCCATAATAAGACTTTTCCATGTTTTTCTGCTGCTGAGACAATCTGCCAAAACTCTTCAGATAATGGAAAAGGAGGTTTGCTCTCTGTGGAGAGAAGATGCAAATCCTGATTCTATTCTTTGGTGGTGCTGAAAACAGGAGCCCAGCTTGCATTTGGTATGAATTCAGTTACTCTTTTATGACGTTGTGTACACAACTCAAAAGAACTCATCAACTTGATCTAATCTAAACTGCTCTACAGAAAGCTCAAATAAGCTTGAATTCTTGGATTAGTCAATGTTTGCAGCTACTTGAATTACATTTCATATATACATAAAGTGAGCATATGAATCTCAGCAGTTAAGTACTCTGCTGTCAATTTCCATTTTCTTCCTTAAGAAAAGAGTAAAATACATTTAAACTCATCCTTCTGAGAAGTAGTATCTGGCTGTGATCAGATACCATCAACTGAAAGAAAGGAAATAGCCATATTTGCATCCATAATCTTTTTATCTTGACACTGAAGGCTATCATATCAGTAAATGCAGAATGAAATACAGTATATATTCCTGAAGGTACCATATTTGCAAAATTGCTTAACAGCAGCTACTATGTGCTGTTTTGACAAAGATATACTCTTGCTGTCTGATAGCACGTTTCTGTAGGAGATAATTTTGAGTAGTCTCTGTCAAATAAAGTCAGATTTAATGCAGCCACAATGCCAGTAATAAAGGGAAAGCATTGACATTTTCTTCCTTATAATTAGATGTTGCTACTGATATCAAGAGCGAAGACATTGTTGGCCTGAATTGTTATTGTTGCTGGAATGCTCATTGCATTTTCTGAAATCTGTAGTGTCCCTCTGAGTATGAAACACGTGAGCATGAATGTTGTGCTTCTGATTGAACTGTCATAAATCTATCAGAATGTGATAGAACTCCACCAGATGAACCCTACCTGAACATACAGCAAATATATCCCTTGCTGCCACTGGTTATTTGTATTATATATCACATTTTAGGGACAATGGTAACATGCTATGCTACAGGAAAGTGTGTTTTAACAGCCTAAAAATTAATAAGGGTTGAGATTTGCTTTCATACATCTCATATGCCTGGAGATTTTTTGAGCTTGTTTTCGTTTTCTTCATGAAATCATTTATCTGAATCAAGTTAACTGATGATGCAATGAAAAATAGACACATCATTACATGAGTGCTATGACAGCCTAATCAGGACCAGGGTCCAACTGTGTTATAGGCTGTAAGAACATAGCAAAAGGAAGGCTGGCTATCCAGCAATGCTCATTACTGGATTAAATTCAGAACAGACCTCAGAAGAAAAGCAAACACAGTTTTCATGTAGTGAAATCTGAAATGCAGAAATCTGCATCACTACCATCCTTAAGCATCTGACTATATCAAATACTGCAAATAACAAAGAGGTCTGCCCTTGCTGCAGCCCAAGCTCCCAGGGGATATGGGCCCCTCCAGAGGGGTGATGACTACGTAATCACTGCTGTGTCCAAAGAGCCTCCCCAATGGTCATTGATAGACGCATGATTCTGTTCTTGAGTGAAACCACTGAACCCTTCCTAAGGCAGATACATCCTGCAGGTTGGTTTCTTGAGCCAATTTGTAGTGTTACATTCAGAGTATACACATCCTATGTAAATAAAGTGATCAAAAGGGATGGAAACAAAAGCAGATGAAAACAGAGAATATAAAATGCAGCTTTAAATATTACAAATCCTGCAACAACCAGGCAGCCTCATTTTATCCCAAAAGCTAGAGAGATGGAACTGATTAGTTCTTGCCGAGGAGAGGATATTGATGTTTAATACCCTTTTGAGGCTGTTGAACTCAGTTATTGGATTCAAAGCAGGATACCTGACAGTACAGACAACAGTATATAACTAGGTTTCCTTTCATAATAACTGAAAGTCCACAAGAAAATTGCTGGTTTCAGCTTAGAAATGAAAATGCTGTTTTGCTAACTGAAAATAATTTATTTATGAAACAATTTTAAATTAGCTGCCGTTTGCAATACCAGGAAAAATCAGCCCCAAGCCAAACTACAGTTATCTCTCTCTGCAGTGATGTTTAGAGTGGTCCCACCATTTGTCATCTTTTGGTTTGAATTTGTTTTCGTTTTGCAAATGACAACCCACACTGTTAAGTAATATTTAACCCTAAAGGATGATGTTAGGAGTGAAGGTGGTTGGGTTTTCCCTGAAAAAATAAAAAAAAATCCTAATAAAAATATCTCTGAAGGTGAAAAGAACAAATTATGAAAAATTAATGACCCGAGAAATGGACATGGGAAAAGTGAATAACTTACATAGAGAAAGTTGCCTTTCTGGGGCAAGGTCCATAAAGACTTTGGGGCAAAAAACAAATGTTTCTTTTTTAAGGTGCTGAAGCACTCATTTAGTCTTTTCAAAATGAAATGTTTTGATTTTTTTTGTTTCTGATCAAATCTGGTTTACTCATTCTAAAACATGACAGAATATTAAAAAAAAAAGTTTAGAAATTCAAACCATTTTTATTCAACAAAACCTATCAGGTAACCGAAGTTCACACTGGATTTGTTTTTAACTGAGAAAAAATAGTTTGCTCCAGAATGGGTAAAATAATATAAACCAAAAAAAGAGCCAAAACCCAAACAAAACACCAAGCCTATCAGCTGACCTATCAGCTATTTGCACAGCTCTGCACAGAGCTGTTTGCAAGCTCCCTACTACAATTCCTGTTCCTAGAATACGGTTTCTACCTACACTGTACCTGGCTCCTAAAGAAGACGACAAAGTGATTCCATAAATGGCAACTGGTAAAGAACTGGCAAAATGTACCTGATGCAGAGCATTAAACTTTGGGAAGGAAACGAATATAAACACTGGTAAGTAAAATGTAGCAAATGCACATTGCTGTTTCACTGTGGTTTAGCCCTGCAAAGGTCCTGCTTACATGTGTTTTTTGCTAAAAGCCAGTGGATAAGCACGCTGTCTGACATATGAAACAGTAGCACAATCATTTTCTACTCGTGGCCTCCAATCCTCCAAAGGAAAACTGGAAATAATGTAGTCTAATTACAACCCTGAATAAAACACTTCTATTACTGAATGAACTACTTTAATTCTTTGTTTGCTCTCAAATAATATGTGGAAATTAATACATGGCAAATTAACACCATAAATTTGGGAGTGAAGTATTTTTTTTTCCAGCTTGCCTTTCCCTACCTGCACTGAAAGAATGCAATTTCTCTTCTAGCACCACTGGTAACAAAGACCACAGATGGCAGTAAGGACAGAAGTTACATAGCACCAGGCTTGACTTAGGCCACAACTCAATCAATCAGAAGTCTTCATACTTACAAGTGTGTTTTAAATACTTCTCAGAACAGAAATTTGACAGCATTGGTATGCACCAAGCTTCATCCCTCACTGGAGACAATGCAGAGAACCATAACAAGTCATGAAATGTTACAGTGCATGATAATGCATGGCTACTAGCTCATTACATCCTTACATTATGACATGGCTCTGCAGTACCAGGGCATAATTAGGCACTCAAGGTGCTATATTACCACATAATGAAGACCAATTAAGATTCATTAACCTCTCACCTCCTTCGCATTTTTGATGGACAATGAGCGAGTCTCGGGGGAAAAGTTAAAAGGTGAACTTGAATGGGCTCAGTTCAATGGATGACATTTTGAGGAGTTAAAGACACCTTAGATGATAATTTACAGCTGATGCGTCAAGGCATGTTGACATATTGATTGATAAATGGCAACATTATACAAGATGGTCATGCTGGCTGAACGATTAGAGTGATTTATGCTGAAACATTTGCTTTTTATATGCGTATCATTACTTTATGCTAACAATAAAGTGCTGTAAATGTTACATTAGTAATAAAATATCCACTAGATATGTGCTTTATTTGTCTATGAGTAAATACCACACAAAAATGATATAGAAATAATATACCTAGACTAGGCACAGTGACAACCTGAAACTGCATGTTGAAATCCAAGTATGAAAGCAGGAGAGAGGACTATGCAGAAGTGACAACATTGAACTGATGCATGCCAGTGCTTTAGTCTTTTGATTTTCCTTTGACATTAATAAAACCATCTCTCTACATTATACGCACCTGCACACATGGAATTATGCCAATGCCATACAAGACACAAGTGGTATAGCAATTACAGAAATAATAGATAAATCCCAAGTATAATGATGCATTTATAGAAAACTCCAGAGCAGAGGTAATTTTCCTTTGTGATTATACCTTTCTCTCAATAAGTTACTTATTTTCCCTTTTTCTCCCAGCAATGGACATTTTATCACTTCCCAGTGATCAGCTCACTGTTAGATGTGGCTGGTCTTCCTTAAGGAAAGGCCATTCTGAAAGAGGGTCCAGCCTGGTGGTCCCACATGCAATGGAACCACAAGTCAAGCGCTCCAAGCAGGCTTTCCTGGAAGACCAAGTCTGCTCACTGACCATTACCCTATGCATGTCTTCCATATACACAGATGCTCCAGGGAAACATCACTACTGATGTGTATGTATAAAAAAGATGCTCCGTGCACATGCAGTAGCACTTCCATACACAACTGAATTTCCAGACATGAAAAGTAAATCCAAATATTTGATGAAGTCCAGGACTTGCTTTATGATAGCAAGTGAGTTACTGATAACTTCACAATGAGTACACCTTATTGGCAACATTGCAATAGTAAGTTTGACTTATTGCACACCTGCAGTACAGCTGATCTTGGAACATGCCAGTAAGACACACAGGATACAAAGACTGCTATGTAGGTAGAGCAACATTCAGCATACAAGCCAACATTTACTTAGGAAAACTTATAGGACTGGAAAGCAAAAGCAGCAGAGAAGACTTAAGAGGTGGTACCTTGAAGTTTGACATACAATATATATGGGAGATGGAGTAAATAGTAGAATTTGGAAATTCATAGTATCAGCAGCTCCGAGGTAGCAGCAAGGTGCTGTGACTTCTTGAAAGAACTCGTGTTGAGCAACTTTACCTCACACACATTAGCTGGCTCATGCATAGCCCAATGCTATTAAGTTTTTCCTACATAGGTAAAGAATCAGGATTCATGGGAGAAAGAAAAGCAGCAGAAGAGTGAAATTGGCGAAATGGTAATATTCAATATTGCCTTCTTGTTCTCAGCAAAGAGTGACGATGTGAATTTGTGGAGGGAGGGAGATCACACACCACTTAGCACACAACAAGTACCCCACATAAACATCGGCACACACACATTTATCTCTGACACACACAAACAAGCTTGCTGGCACATACACTGTACTCCACAAACCCAATTTATTTTCACTTCATTATTTTTGAATACATAGGGAGAGTTCTGGGAATGCAGGATGTTACTATGCCAAATTCTACAGAAATAGAAGTTTTTTTTGGTACTTACAGGAGCCTTTATACCATTTCAATTCTAATGTTTTACTGCCAAGGCCCATTTGGCTTTGCTCAGAAAGTTGAAGCTTTTGTAGGCAAAGCCCCAGAATCACTTCTTTATTTTTTTCACTCCACTGAGCAGCCACATAAATCCCAGATGTTGTCTATTCTGCATGAAGTAAATATTGAAATTGTGTTAGAAGATAGCCAAGTAGAGCTGACAGAGATGTGAGCCTGGGATCCAAACTGTACTAAGCTTAAAACAGGTCCATCAGCAATTGCCCACTCTGACAGTGCTGCAAATCCACCATCTGCAATCAGTATAGAGTGCCATATATCTTCCTAATCACCTTTCTTTCCAGTGACAAGAATGACTAAGTTAAAGCTAAGGTCAAATGGAAGTACTAAACACCTTCAATACATCAGGAAAGTTACCCTCATTCAAAATATGAAGCTCAATAGCTGGCAATCTTGAGTGATGCACAGCGTTTTGAGTAGGAGGTCTGCCAAAATAATGACTTGCATGTTATCAGATGCAAAGTTCTTTGAGGATTGTTGAAAGCTGGAGAAGATGGTCTGCTCCACTGAAGCATCATCTGTGGGTACAGCTATCAAGATATCAGGCTCAGTCATGATGCAAGAGTCATTTGTTGCCATTACTATATGTAATAAGTCCTTTTTTAAGGGAAAGAGAGGTGCAGTACCTTGGGTTTGTGTAAGAGCTTACATGCTACTAACAATTGGTTAGTGTACCCTTGATGGAGGCGTGCCTGGAGGGTCCCTTCTAGCTAAGCCCAGCAAAGAAGATCCTTAATGGCTGGGCCACCATACGCTTGATCTCCTGCAAAGACAGCATGAAAGGCAATGTCCCACCTTGGGGCAGCTGCCAGGACAGACAGACCTGTAGGTGTTCCCCACCTTCATTTGCTCATCCACACCTCTGCCTCACCTCAGTGTCAAGGGACATCTCTCATTCCTGAAGAAAGCTGTGAAAGGCAGTTGCTGGGCAGACCTTAATCCTTCGGTTGTGATACAGTGGAGCACAAGGGAGTTAAAGACATGTTGATGACCTGGAGTTAGGTGCCTAACACCCTTCTTTCTTCTGGAAAAAAAATGGTTTATGAACTATCATCAGAAAAAAGAAACAGATAAAAAAAAACACCATCAAAAAAGTCCTCATCTTAATTCCCCATCTGAGCACCTCAGCCAGACTACAGAATCACTTTAACTTGGAGCAAATGGGGTGGATGTAGAAAATGCAACTTTTGCCACGTACAGGAAACATGAACAGGCACAGAGGTGTCTGAATGAAAGTTCAGATCCGAACTTTGTGCCAGGCAGTGTGAGTAGTCAGTAATTATTTATAGCTACAGGCCAGTGCCTTCTGAGCATAGGAGAAGAACTAAGCAAGCTACCTTTCACCATGAAAGAGGCTCTGGGAATATTCCAGGAGGTTATGAGAAGAATATCTGTGAGGGGTCATGGCTCAGGGCAGGATTCTGCCCAGTACAGTATGAATTACATTATTTCATTCTGCAAAGCTAGAATGTTCTATTTTGTCCGTCACAGAGGCTGTCAGTCAGTTCTTCAAGTACAGCCTGTATCTAAGTGCATTTGTGTTATTATAAAAAGGAGAAATGCCTTTTCCTTCCCCCATTGAACCCCCTACACTTACTGAATACATAACACAGATCCTAAACTCACACAAATGCAAGGAAACTTTATCCAAAAGCAAGGGAAGAGCAGCCCCAAACCCAGAAAAACATTACAAAAACTAGAGGCACATTCCCATTTCACTCCATGCACACTTGGGTTGGGGTCTTTGCTGCATGCTCCACCTTTCCTCTCCTCATCCTTCTCATGCTCCGTTGCCCCTTCAAGGGCTTTTGAAAGCAGTTTCAGATTTTATCTCCCTATGATGTGTGGGCTAAACTATGTCCTGAAAACCCCACATCAGTCTGAACTGACATGCTGACTGATGTATTTGTTGCTCCAATTTGTATTAGTAGGATCTTTCTCCATACAGCTTCTCTTAGAGATCAAAACAGAGGTCATTCCCCTTCTGAGACCATTTCCCTCCCCTGAGAAAACCACAACAGGTCTAGTCTTGAAAATTGCAAGTATTTCATTTGCTCAATAATCAGACACAGATCTTCCCCTGGGAGTGTATGTGCTGCTTAGCGTCAACTAAGAAACTCCGCTTGCTCTGAGTGCCCCCTTCTCCAAAACGTGGAGTATTCACTGTGATATTATTCACTACACAGAAGATTGTTTTGCTTCCCCACTGTGTGAGGTTCAACATACAAATTTGGTATCTGTGTCTGAGGGCTGTACACCTGGCATGGCACTCATGCTACCCTGGCCTCCAGCAGGTCACTTAACATGGTCTAAGAGGTTGTGCAGCATTGGCACATCCCACACGTGGCTGCCTTATGAAACTGCCCCTCTCCCACATGTGCATCCACAAAGATGCAACTCTGTAGAATAGATCAGATCAAGATGTTTTTCAGCCAAGAGTTGCATTTCCATTACATTTCCAGCTTAGACCTGTTTCTAAATGCTTTCTAGGAAAGTTCTGGTAACACATTTGTGTGGTATTCTGGACTGAGAATAAGCTAGTTGTAACACACAGTTGGGACTGCCAGGAAAGCCAGGCTCCAATCCTCAGTGCTACACCGCGACATACTGTGGACACTTGCCACAGTGCTCAACATGCTGAGAGACACATCTGAATGAACAAATGCAATGAGCTAGAAAGCAGCTCTGCCTCTGGGCTGCTTGAGGACGTGGTTTCCCTGTCCCACATGCACTGCTCTGCCTAACTGTAAGTAGGGCTCTCTCCCCATCTTTGCGTCCCCTTCAGCACACTCCAGTGCAGACGGTGAGGAGGAAGCCACATTCTAACACACAGGCACAGGTTTTTGTCAATGAATTATCCCTTTTCCCAGTTGCAAAGAGGGTCAAAAGTACCCTGTTGCGTTACAGGGTAATATAAACATTGGTTTTGGACTTCAGCACTTCAGTGCTTGTTTTCCAATTATACAAGGCTCAATTGTTCCTTGTTGACTAATTGGCAAAAACGTATACACAGCTAAGTAGCACACTGTGTCCTACTTTGATGAAATGTGCTACCATTCCATCCTAATTAGAAATACTCATTTGCTCTTTTAATTGCATACCTTTGCATATTTACAGCAATTAATGCATTGTAAAAGTGGAACATACTAAGTCAGTCTAATATTTGCAATTCTGCTAGTTAAGTCTGTTAAGGCATCACTTCCACATTAGGCTTTAATTATGTGAGGAATGCAAAACACCTGATGCCACACTGGGACCCAGAATCATTTTCTTTGGACTCCTCTACCTCGTAACCAACCAAAGCAGTGTTTTTCCCATAAAGATTGGCTAAAGACCTACTTCCCAAGGAATTCAGGTTAGAATTGCATGCACTTTTATAACTAGGTATTATGCCCTTGAAATACTGATACAATCTTAATTACAGAAGTATGAACAATGCCATTATCATGAACTGCTTTCTATTTTATGCAATTATGCAAGTAATAAACCACATACAGTAAAAATAACACCTTTTCGCTGCACTCAAGTCTTTCCTATATTTTTAGCAAGTTTGGGATATTTTCGCTTCCTGAAAATATCCTGCCACAATAAATATCCTAAAACAAAAATAAATGGTTTATTTCTGAAACTTACTTATTAAGCAGGCTGAATTCTCTGCTGATTCTGATCTTAACTGCTCTTTTTGCTTCATTGAGACTACTCCATTTTACATCAGCTGAGATCTGGCTCACCTTATGTTACAGGAATGGATCATGCTTGGTCTGGAAATTCAGGAGGGTCCTTTGCCCTTTAAGAATTTATTGACCACCAAATTGAGGTAATTAATATATTTTAAAGAGTTCAGAGTACATACACATACATATGTAGACGTAAAACGTACACTCTATTTTAAACTTTGATTTGTGTAGTTAACCTGATAAGGGGGGGAGGGTTACATTCAGCAAGTCAACACAAGAAAAAAAATGCATATTTTTATACCTTTGTACACACTGACTGCTTTACAAAATCTTACTAAATCCACTCATGACACCCTCATGAGATGGAAACCTCAAGATTACTCACAGTTCTCATTTCAGGAAACAAAAAGGCAGCTGACATCCCTGCCTGAAATATCTGGCTTTACACCTTACTCTGGATTAGAGTTTTATCCGGTGGCATTTTACGTGGCTGAGCCAGTGCCAGTAGAGATCATCTGCCTGAGCCGAGTTGAAATTCCTTTCTTTGCTACAGCATTTATTGTTTCCAGTCTTGGAAAAATGGTCTAATGGAATACGTCCAGCTCACAGGATTTCTGGATGCTGTTCATATCCTTAGGAAAATAAAGAACATGGCAGAAGAGAGCAAATAGAGAGCAGCAAGTTACTGAGTGTTTTACATGGACTTTCCAAACTGCGGATAATTGATGCTCCATCACAGAGGCAGGGAAAACGGAACATGTAGAGGTTAGCCTGTTCATAGTCCTTCTAAGGACCTAGTCTTTCTAAGCATCTCCAGCGATGGCACAATCAGGGAATGAAGTTAAATCCAATTGGTGGCTGGTGACAAGTGGTGTGCCCCAGGAACAACACTTTCAACATTTCGTAACATGTGTGTTTCTGGTTTTTAGGTCAATAGCTTCAGAAATTGCATTTTAAGTCAATTTTTTACTTATTTCACTGAAGAAAGCCAAGTCCGAGTTTCTTGTGACTCAAACCAAAAAAACTGCCATTCTCTAAAAGCTATTTTCCACCTCCTCCCCTCACTTCACATAGCCATAAACAGTTTATCCATAGTAACATCTTTAGTATTTTGGTAGACAGCAGTAGAATCATAGAATAGTTAGGGTTGGAAAGGACCTTAAGTTCATCTAATTCCTAACACCCTGCAGTGGGCTGAGACACCTCCCACTAAATCATGCCACCCAAGGCTATGTCCAACCAGGCCTTGAACACCACCAGCAATGGAGCATTCAACAACATCCCTGGGCAACCCATTCCAGTGCCTCACCACCCTTATAGTAAAGAATTTTTTCCTCAAATCCAATCTGAACTTCTCGTGTTTAAGTTTGAACCCGTTACTTCTTGGCCTATCACTACAGTCCCTCATGAAGAGTCCCTCCGCAGTATCCCTATAGGCCCCCTTCAGATACTGGAAGGCTGCTATGAGGTCTCCACTCAGCCTTCCCTTCTCCAGGCTGAACAGCCCCAACTTTCTCAGTCTATCTTCATATAGGAGGTGCGCCAGTCCCTTGATCATTCTTGTGGCCTCCTCCACACTTGTTCCAGCAGTTCCATGCCTTCTTTATGTTGAGGACACCAAAACTGCATGCAATACTTCAAGTGAGGTCTCACAAGTGCAGAGGGGCAGGATCCCCTCCCTTGACCTGCTGGTCACACTCCTTATTTGATCAGCAAACACTTCAGCTGTTGTATTTTGCAGATAACATTAAAAATGTCAGGCCAAGATGGGGCAGAAACAAATCTCAGGTCATTCCCTTTACAAGCAGAGTGTGAATCCTTGCTCTTCTTTTCAGATGGCTTTACGGCACATATTTAAGTATGCAGTTCTATTTGCATGCATACATTCATTCTTTCAAAACTAAGCCTGACAGTTGTAAAAACACATACAGCTGGTGAATGAAAGAGCTGTCTTATTCTTCATACGTAGAAATTCCAGGTTTTAATGTCACAAGATTAAAACCACTGTTGGGTTTGGGGTTTTTCTTGTTGTTGTTGGGGGGGGGGGGTTCTTCACTGTGAGAAGAATTGTTAAAAAGGGTATTTATAATTTCAGACTAAACAAGCAAACTCTGTTTGCACTGCAACTTCTTTCTTTACCAATTTCAGATGTTTTCAGAGAAAAAAGGGGAGGAGAACGCTACATTAGGGTGAAAGGGAAATTTACCCCAACGGTGAACTTTCAAAAGCTGAAAGTACAAAGAAAACCTGATCAAAAACTTGTTACCAGAAACTAGAATGACTTTTATGTGTCTGGGGAGGGAGAGCAATGCAATACTCATAAGCCAAGAAATTTCAAGTACAATAGAAAACGGTGCTGGATGTCCACTGGGAGATGGAATGATTTCTGCTGAGCTCATGGGAAATTACTGTATGGATACGTGAACAATGGGTCACATCTTTTGTTGGAACCACATAGACTTTTACTGTGTTACACTGAAATATGGCTACTGATAAGTTTGTAAATAAACATCACCAAATTAAATTACAGGCTTGCTGCTAGAGATCTGATCTTAAACCACAGAAAAAACCCACCAATGTGCCTATGCAGGTATCTGCATTTTTTTGATGTGAAACAGTTTGGAAGTGTAAGGCCCATTCAAAAGCAAAACGTAATTGAAACCGATGCCCTACAGGAAAGCATATATTAAGCATTTGATTTTCTTGCTGTGTCATAAATTACTAAGTGTTTTTTTAAAAATTAGTAGCTTTATTCTCCAATAGTGCCACAAAATGAATTTATGCTTTCAGATCCTAGCAGTTTTTAGTGAGGCCATTAAGATCAGAAGCAAAAAGCCATAATATCAGGGTCAGGACAGACCTTAGTGGCAAGTAAGGGAGAGCTCGGCACAAGCTTGTATGTTTTATGTGGCTCACAGAAACCAAGTTGGCTCCTGAGAGTCCACAGTCCCAGCCATACACATGCAGTAGGCAAACTGCTCCTTAGATAACATATAACCGCATAGAACTGGAGAGACGATGTGGGTGACACAGAAGGAAAGCCTGCAGGATAGGGTAAATTTGTTCATTCAAATGAATCTTGCCCATACCACAGAAAAGTGTTTCGTTTTCTTCTCCGATCCTCTGCAAAGCTCACAGAGGTGCCAGATGAACCTAGTGATCATTTTTGTAGGCAGCTCCTCTCTGCAGAGCCAAAATGACTGGGTCTGAAGATAGCAGAGGTGTGCAAATGGTGGTGGTAGGTCTCCTGCAGATGGGAGGTTTCTCCTTTTGTGGGAGATGCAAGAACTCAGTCACCATGAAGATAATTAAGAAAACATAGTTAGGATATTCCCTTATTTAGGGTTATCTAATAACAATACAATTATGGACGTAATTCTGCAACTTTGGTGGAAATGGCTCTTTCATAATGTGTGATTTCCTACTGATAAAGCATTCCTAGCATAACTGGAAAATCCTTTTACACATTGAACAACAAGGCTGTGATTGACTGACTGCACAGAAACAAGTTTTAATGGGATTTGGCACCTCTGAGCTGGAAGGACACAGGGAGGCCAGCAACTGTTTGCATTTCTGGAAGGGTTATCCAACTTCAGAAGTGTTCAGAGCCGTGTTTCAATCAACAGCAGGAAAGTACAGCTATCTCCACTTTGAACAAGTTTAATCTATGGCTACTATCCAAAAAGACCCAGTGTCCTCTGAATTCAAAGGCAGACAATCTTCATAGACTTGAGAAGAGATTATCAGGAGATTATGTTGGTAATTAACTGAGGAAATGGAAAGTTGGTCTAAACTCCGTGGATCTGTCTCAAAGTGACATTGCACTTTTCTTTCCATAAAGGATATGTGTTGGAGGCTGTGGACACACTTTAAAGAAGAACATGATGCAACATGGGTAAAGCAAGCAGAGGGGTCTGGATACAGGTGTCTGTTTTAGCTAACTATCTTTACACCATAGGACAAATGAATGGTTGACAGCAGATTATTTCTTCTGTGAAATTAAAATTATCAATTACCCAACAATTATCATATCAATTTTAGCACATGTTGTCATTAGTAGCATTTATTCTAACTTTATTATAACACTAGCTTACTGCAATTACCCTCAATTAGGCAGAGACTGTAAGCACCAGCTTTGATAGCCCCTGTCACATCCCAGATGAGCTGAAGGACCCCTCTGCTGCAACCCTGTTTGATAGGTTTCATTCTATATTACTCCAGAGAGCTTCTCCAAACACTTCAATCTGACAATGTTATATTTTTTCCCCTTATTTGCATGGCTTCACAATTCTCCTAAATCTTCAATTACTTAGTAACTATTTTTCTTTCGCATCTGATAACAGCACAGAACATAACAAAAGAGTGCTGCACAGTTACAGACATACAACAGCCCTACTATTTAGCATTTAGATGGTGCAATTGAAAGAGAGACAATGTACCAGATAGGCAGAGGAGAGGTAGACATGAGCAGCGACAGTTGGCTGGACAGAATGCCCCCTCTCATTTCTTTTACTGCAGTCCTTTCCAAAAACATTATGCCATTTCAGACAGACAGAGGAAACGTGCCTGCTTTCCACAGGTCTGCTCCAATCAGTTTGTCTCACTCTGCGGACACTTCTCAGGCTTCAAGTCATCACTGTTTTGCAGAGCAAAGAACAGCTTGAGACAGCTACAACAGTGCAACAGAATCCCATGCACCAGGCAAACCTGTGACAGACTGTGTGGGTAAAACAGAAATGAACACTGACATCCCACAATTCATCTCCACATAATCCCAAATAACTACCAAATCCCCAGTTCCCATCTCCACGAGCTTAGCCTCTTAACCCAGGCTGTTCATGGATGTCTGGGAAATTTTGGAATCAGTGCTCAATTTTCATGATCATTCCACTCTTTCCCACATGAGTTATTGTTATTTGCATTAGCAAAAGCACTCTATGCCAAATTTCCCACAGGCCTCTTTTCAAATTAGCCATCTGCAGCCATGTGAAGCTTTACATGCACACAAAGTATATGAAAGGATACCCAAAGTACTATCAAATCACACAGGTACTTATCCATCTCTTAGCATATTGCACACACACATTGGCTGTTCCAGGTGAAAACAGTGTGATTATGAACACTGAAATAACATCCAAGCAACCCACACGGACGATCACGCATTCCCAGACATCGTTCTGCAGTTGTCAGTCAAGGTGGTGAGAGGCACATAAGGAGAGAAAGCTCCTAACTTGAAGCAACCTTCATTCTTTAACAAAAAGGTGGTGATTTTCCATTATTTGCTCCTTAACAACAAAACATTTAAAGTCTTTACTGCCTACTGCAGAGTGTTAATTTTTAATGGAAGAAGCTACACCCTGCTTGATTTCTTTAGTGCATGAAGCAGCCAACCAATTGTACACCACCTATAACTCCAGAACAGCAGTTTCAGCAAGGAGTCTTTACGGCTCAAAGCATCCTTGAGGGCTTAAGATGTCAAGCAGTTTCAATGCCAATGAAATCAAGAAGACACCAGGCTCAGATGGTTTAGGTAGAAAAGACAGGAAAATAGAGTCTTCTGCTGGGAATAAAAAAACTTTGCTCTGCACCAAGAAATAAGGACCTTATAAAGACAACTGTAAAGCACTCACGTTGAAATGGTGAAATGAGAAGAGGAAGAAGAAGCACTCAGGACAAATACATAGCAAATTTAATGATGAAAAATTAGTGAAAAATAGTCTGGAGTGTATGCGAGAAAGTCCATCTCTCCCTCTGCTCTAAGGCAGAATTAATTGTCCCTGAAATGTTACTGACACATGCCTAGGCCTGCCTGTCCAGTTTGATGTCTCGTGATGGAGACCCTACAATGACCTTTATGCAATGTATTCCAAGACTTAACAATTAGAAAGCTGCTTCCAGTAGTTCTCCAGACCACTCCAACTCACTGCAACTGTGACCACTGTCACCTGTATGAAACTCCCAAGTATGCATGTAACACAAGACTTCCCACCCCTCAAAGTTAAAGCTCATTTGCTAAAACTGTTTAGTTCACACTGCTTTTAGGACTGCCTGTGCTTGAGCATCCTCCCTATCAATACAGGCCTTCTCTCATGGGCATGAGCCTTTTAAGAGGGAGCAAGTGTCTTCAGCTCCTGCAACAAGTACACTATAGAGGTGTCTGCATCTCAGCAGCTGGGGGCAACAACCCTCAAAATGTACCAGATCACACTCAAAAGATCAACATAACAGTGAATAATCCAAGTAATATGCATTGCTGCAAAGGCTCTTTTTTTCTATTTTATTTTTTAAGCAGCAATTTTAGAAGGGTTTTTTTTTCAACTTCCCAATGTGCTGTGCAGCAGGATTAAAAGTTAATATCCATTTAAACCATTGCCAGAATAGGGATATTTTTGCTCCTGTGTCTTTAAAAACACCTTCTGGAATGAAAACATGGATGCCAAGTTTCAAGGTTGAGTGAATTTTTATGGCAAAATTATAAATCCCTGAAAATGGAGGATAAAATGGAGAGTGTTTAATAAGCCTTAACTGAACCACTGCTATCAGATGCCCCTTTAATAATTTTGACAGAAGTGTATTTTACCTAAGATTATCCTGAGTACAGCATTCTGCTCTGGCATCATTCTGCTGGTCAGTATTTAAGAGTATTTGAAATATACTGAAGAGTGTATAAGACCTAGCAACAGCACAGTGGCTATCCTGCAGACAGAAATATGATAAGACACAAGCAGGGCTACAGAATTTTCCCCTAGATCACTTCCACACCACTGTGGTTGCTGCAAATTTTGTGCTGCAAACTGCAGAAGGATCACAAATTTTTTTCCTTTATATTTTATTTTGGCATTTCTGCTCTTTTTTTTCTACACTAGGTCAAGCTACACTTTGTTCCACTCTTTAGTTTTAGCTGAGCATGTGAAGTATACCCATTTATAACATTTACTTGCCCTAGTTTTGCTGTATTGCTTCTGTCCTCCAGCTACCTTCAGATCAGTCCCTCTCAATACTACGGAAAGACTGTGGTTTGATAAAAAACCTTTACCTTTTTTGGTCTGTCCTCATTTTTAGCTTTGGGCCATGAACAAGTGAAAGCATATACTGACGGCAGTGCAATAGGCAAGATAGAACAACTCCAGCCAAAGCTCCTTAATGGAAATGGCAACTGCTATTGATTTCCTAAACACAGAGGTTGTGCCCTTCACCTCTATGACAAATCAGTTAGTAAAGACTCAGGACTCAAGGGAAACCCCCTGCTATGTAAACATGAACTTGTGGTTTACTATTAACACAATATACTCTATAACATCAACAGTGAAGTCTGGGAAAACACAGAGGAGTCTGCAAGTGGAAAACAAAGATATTCACAGTGAAAAGAAAAAATCACTGATATAAATGGAAGAGGCAAAAGAAAGAGCAGGTACATAAGAACAGCAAGAAAATGCGGTTGATGTGGTTGGTCTTAGAATTACCATTACCCTATAATCAAAATTAAAACAAACATACAAACAAATCAAAAAGAAATCCAAAAAAGATTGCTTATTACTTCTTGGTTATAAGCCATACAGTGATAAAGAAAAATAACTGCTATCTTCAATAATTAAAATTAGTGTAAAACCACAGTTTTCTGCTTTAGATATGAGGAATGTCCCATTTTACTTGTCCTGAAGTATAATTCTTTCATAACCAAAGCTCTTGCGTGCATTACCAAGTATGTGGGACACAGACATTGTAGGAGGCATTTGCAGCCCCTCTTCTCTCACTATTAAGAGTAAAAGCAGCATAAATGAAACCACTCACTACCCTGGTTGTGCCAGCAGAGAGATCAGACAGACAGTTTAGATGAATAACACTGAGAATAGAATAACTTATTTTGTCCTTGAAACAAAAGCAACTTCCTTACACCCTTTAAGTTAATAACGCTTTATTTTGTCCCCAGCTGTTAAGTTTATAGAAATTAAAAGTCATGACTATTTGTCTTTTGCCAGCATGAATTTAAAAGTGCCTTTAAAAAATCTCATTATCATTGTGGGTTTTTTTCCAAGCAGATTCAATACAAAGCAGATTACATCCTGCCTGCACTAGTAAAGTGCACATAAATTTTTCACAAACCAATTTATCTTAAAAATTTGCCTTCCCTCATTTTGATTCTGGACACAGTGCATAGCAGAAAGGCACTTCAAGTATTTTTTAGATAACACAATTCTAGCAATGATGCTACATTAGTGTTTCTGGAGTCTTCCTCTTTTATAACATTATTTCCAGACCATCATAAGGGACCTTTATGAAGTGGAATGATCTCAATATGAAACAACTGCATTACCATGAAATTTTAGTCTAATGTTCCACATGAATTTTAAGACTAGAACTACAGATTTCACTCACTTAACAGAAGAGGGTCAAAATAATTTCCTTGGGTAAGAGCAGTTGGAAACATCTGACAGATCATCTGCAAGGGGGTTGAACAGATCCCCTGCACAATCATTTGAGAAGCCAGTCCTGACACAATATAGCTGTGGGAACACCATCAGATCCCCTTGCTGACACCAGCTATAGCCAACAGTACTGTGACTCCATCAATAATCAGATCGTCTCAGAGGTGCAAGCAATTCTTTCTGAGACACCAGGAGATGGGGACAACCATAATTCTCATCAAAAGTATTTAAGTGATGTAAGAAACTCGCCCAGCTCTGGGGACAAGTGTTCCTCTGGAGAACAGCTGTTTCTTGCAGAGACATCACTCAACAACACGTGGGGATGGTCAGGAAACACAGCTAGAACAAAGACTTCCAATGAAAAACTATGCTATACTTGGAGCTGTCTGAGATGTTCACAGTCAGTTTTGTTTGAATGGCTGTAATAATCAAGGTAGTGCTTTTATTCGATTAGATGGCTCCTGAAAAGTCAAGGCAATGACACTTGTGGAGCAGGAAAACTTTCACTGCCACTTTTCATGCAGCATTTCTCTCCCTCTGGCAGTGATGACAGCTTTTTCACAAGTACCACAGCCGCTTTAACAAAGAGAACAAGACATGCGTATCTGTCATGACATAAGTGCACAAAAGAACAGAATAGAAGGTACCTTATACAAGTCTGAGTCACTTACTGTTAGGACATATCAAAATCATGAATCTCGGCTTTCATTTGCTTTCACTCCTGCCTAAGGAAGTTCTTTGAGTACACTTTCATTTTAGCTAATAAAGTGTTCACTAGTAATATATTCAAGTAACAGTATTGTGGTCCTCTTCTAGCGAGCCAGGCACTGTCTAGGAACATTTCAAGAATAACTGGGCCCAGTGAAAGAGAAAGAAGAAATTTCTCAGATATTTATGTGGATGCTGAATATGTCACCTCATTCATGCATGTTTGCCATCCTTGGAGCACAAGTGGTCAGAAACAAGAATGCATCGTTATCTTTGCTAAGAATATTAGAAATAGATTGTGTTAAGAAGCAGCCTTCATCAAAGAGCAACGTGCAGAGGAAACACTTCTTCACCCCCAGCAGGCTCCCGCTGCAGTACTACAACCATGTCTGCTTGTGCTTGAAGATTTGCTGATATGCTAGGAAGAGGAATTTGGAAGCCTGGGTATAGCAGAATAATCCATGACACGTTCAGAACAAAGCCATTGACTAGACTTTTCTGTTCTGGTCTGGGTGTCAGCTGACCAGAAAACAGAGAGTCTTTTTACTTCCCTCCAATAGACAGGCAGTGACAGTAACATTATGGTCCTTCAGGAGAGCCTTCGGTGACACAGTACTTCCAATTTTCTTTTACCCATTAATTTGCATTAAGCTGACATTTTTCATGATGGGCATTTGCAGATTTAGGAAGAAAGCTCTTTTCCTTTGGAAAGTCATTTCCCAGAAAATTCCTACTGCCTCACCTATTTCAGATTCCTCCTCTATCTTTGGTAGTCCTTTTGAAATGCAGACTTGAGAAGATATTTATGACATCTCCACAGGTGCACAGTCTTTACTATGATTACATTCCTATGCATTATAATAGATTCTTCAGAAAGAAAACAGTTGGAAAGGGTTGATGTAAAATTTTAACTTCAATGTTAAACATTTCTTTATCACTGAAGGGCTGATAGGGCACTGGTTAGAAACCAAAAGGCAAAGAAGTTCCTTATACATTCCTTCTCAAAATAGATGCAATTATCCCCCTCCAGAAATGTTTTGGTGAGCATCAACTCTTCTGCATTGTTGCACACTAAACCAGGATCAAACATCCCACGATGAGCCCTAAGAGGCCACCTGACTCAGAGATGCATCTCTGAATCACAATCACCTACTCCCTGTGGGAGAGAAAGGGTAGAGATATACCACTGGCCTATAACAGGACTAAATTATTACCTCCCCGCACACAGGTACTTGCTCAGCTATTTTGACCCAGTGAGTGGGATTGCTGAGCCCAAGGTGCTACCAAACCCTTGGAGCTACCCACCATCTCTTCATCTACTCACTGGCAGTGAGGGTCTAAGCAAGCTGCAGAGTGGAGGATGTTTTATATACCCTCTTCCAACCTCCTCAAGATAGATGAAGCCACAAACCAATTAAACTACAAACTACCCATGCTTATCTTCAAATTAAAGCTGTGTTTAATACACAGCCATTGTGTGCTTCATACTGCAGGTTCTGCTCTGACAGCTATTCAGAAATCACCAGTGGACAGCAGGAAGCCAAAAGTTAGCAAAAGGTGCAGCTTACAGCACCTTGAAATTGCCAATATTGTTAAAAAGGAGAAAATTATCCATTTTTTGTACCCTTTGGCCTTCTATTGATGCCAGAAAGAATCATGGTTCTCATTCAAGACAAACTGAGTTTAGAGCAAATATACTTGCTAAGTATTGCAAGAAACCAAATGCAGAAATACACGTTGTGTACCAAGTAATTCTGTGGTCTTGATAAGCCTACATAACTGAAGTGTTTGAGTGGAATTCAGTGATAAAAGACCTTACATATAAGAGCAAGTGTTCAGTGTAGCAAGAACCAATTATACAAACAAGTATTAAGGTTATAAACCAGCTTATTAGTTCATCGTTCTTAGAAATTAACAGTAGAAAGCAAATGACAATTCTATGCAGCAACAGCAATCATGAGCATAAACAGAAGTGTTTTAAATGGCAGCAAACTCCAGAAAAAAGAAACTTTTCTGAGCCAAGAAAACTCAATTTCCACTTGGCACAAAAGAAAATTAGATACAGTACTTACTGGTCAACTGAGAGTTGGATACACCTCTCTTTTAACACTTCAGACTGTATACAAATCAATGACCAAAGGGAATTCAGTCATACAAGTTTGTGAGTTTGTCATAAAGGCATAAATTTCTGAAGTTTGTTGCTGTGCCTATAACTCTCTCATAAAAAGAGAGATACATGCTATCATAACTAACGTCCACTGCTTGACAGAGGGGAAAGAGGAAAACCAATCAGTTTGCAAACTCAATATTAAGTGAGCCATTCCCCAACACTGCATGACTTGCAGCAAGAGAAAGAACCATTTAATGACTCAGATATTTTCCGTCTAATCTAGATACTAATGTACTTGTAAGAGCATCTTATTTAAAGAAAACTTTAAATTATGGGTATAGGCAGAAATAAGGTCTAAATCTTGTTCCTTCGCACAATGAATAAGATGTCAATAGTGCAAAGAATGTCTCCAATGGCCAGTGAAAGCCAAGCCTTGGAGGAGATTTCATCTGAGTCTAAGGAAGAAAATAACCCTAACTGGAACTGGCATAAGTGCAAAGGCCTAGTAGATAAACCAGCCTGTGGGATTTAGGCACCACATTATCCTTACAAATCCTACTATTATGCAGAAAAAGGACTTAAAATTTACTCAACTGACACATTAATTTAATGGAACTATGCTTCATCTATTCTATACTTCCTTGGAAAGAACAGTTTGAATACAGTGATTTCAAAATGTAGCTTACTGCTAACGTTTTCCTGCATTTCAGTTGTACTTTAATACCACATTTCAATACTGTCAGTAGAATAGTATCATAAAAGAGCCAAGCTGCCATATTAACTCAGATTTCTGAACAGTATTTCCCACAGTGAATGATACCATCCCTAATCTAATGCACCATAAATTCCTATCCAGCTTTCCTCGTCTCCCAGTCCTCTTCCCAACAATGGCAGTTCCTTTTCTTTACTTTCTCCTTCAGTTGTCTGTAATGTTCTTAATAAGCATAACAAAGAAACAGAAGGAACATGTAGTTAACTTTTTCATCTGTTTCCAGGCTCTAGCATAAGAACATCATGAGTACTTTGACTGTTGCCATGCAAATGTTCCTACCTTTGGACACTCCAACATTTGCACAGATGTCAGGACAGACATAATCAGATTACTCATTCCAGCAATTCCTGTGTTTTGGAAGTTATTTACAAAATTAATCCTTAATTCCTTCTAATTGTCCTGATATCCGTCTTTTTCATCTGAGGAGCCTATGTCTTCTTATGCAACTCTTGTTATTCAGATTCAAGCTCATCTTCTTGTTTGACATTATCCTAGCAGAAAACTCTATCCATAAGCAACTCCAGAAATGAAGGTGTGATATTTGGTAGTACTTAATATCTATCTAGGATAGATAGGCTGAAGGATATTTAGCTTGCTCTTACAATAACCATCACTATGAAGTTAAATGGTGCCAAGCCACAAAGTAGATCATCTGAGCAGTCAAGATTAGTCCATTTTGTGACAAATATTGCAATTGCAAAAACCTCTATCACAGAATGTCATGATAAGGACAGAAAATATGTCTTAGCATAATGTCATCATACTCACTCTAATCACAGGACCTTCTGAAATACTGAATTAATACATCTTCTCCCCAACCTGCAACACAAATTTTACACACCCTTGAAAATGTCAAGGTGTATAGAAACGATTCACTCTATTTTTGTCCCAGGAGCTACATTACAGAGCGGAGGACCAACTTGATGCAAGGCAGAAATTGTGTTCTAATAGCTAGAGCTGGGAAAACTTTCCCAACAAAAAATATTTCACTGAAAACAGAATATACAAATTAAAGTTATCTGTAGGAAAGATCTTCAGCCACTTAATGTGTTTTTTAAGGAAAAAAAGGCTTTTTCTCAAGAAATACAATCCATTTGATTCAGGGATGGGAACTACAACATTTGTAACCTGTGGTAACCAAGTCTACATGCAGCACAGTAATTAATTATATTGTGTTTAGCTATTATGCTATTTAACTTTTATGGTGTGGCTTATTACATGTGTTTAATGTTGTGACGGACTGGGGACAATCCTTTGAGGAAGTGTAGAGGGAGAAAGGAAAACTGAAACTCTGTTCAAGGAGAAAGCAATAACAGAAAGAAAGTACCTGACTTGTACTTTGTCAGATATAAGAAGCGGCTCAAACAGAAAGCAGGAATAGGCAGAGCCCAACACTGAGAGGTTAGCAGAGTATGTCTCATGCGCTGATGGAGAGGTTTGAATTTCCCCTAAGCATCTTGCAGATAATGGGCTCATCACTCTTCTCCGTGAGCTCCTATACAGCCAGTAGCCAAGGAGCACTGTTCCCAGGGATGCAGACAGTAACTGAAGCTCTCTGTATTGCCTTCTTTTCCATCTTTATGCTGTGCAGCAAAGTTATGACAATTCCCTATGGAGCCGGTTTACCCTAGACCTGCTGATAGCATAGGCTTCTATCACAACAACATTTTTTCCCCCACAATAGGCAAAATGAAACATGCGTAAAGAAGGGGAAAAAAAAGTAATCAGGGGTATGACCTGTATCATCTGATTCTCAGTGCTCTACTTGTACATTCTGCAAAATGCACTGAAACAAATACTGGTTACATGGCTAATATAACCACTTGGTTTTTTTATTTCATCTAAATGATAAGAATATCTAGAAGCAGAAGAAAAGAAACAGGCTGTGCATATCAAACATATATTTGTGCAAAATATAATGTTTATTTTAAAAGTTTGTTCTCAAACCTGAAGGTAACTTCTCCAGGGTATTAGACTGGAAGATGAAAGGTAACGGTACTGTATTTTGGCAGAGCTGAACAGCATCCATCACCACTCAAGCATGGAAATACAGAGTAAGGGCTACAACAGCTCACATCCCTGAATTCAGTTATCTAACGATTCATCTTTGCCACAATAACAGTTGCGAAAATCGATTCTACAGTTTTCCTCCAGTCTTGGGCTTTGCATGGAAAAAGCAGTTATTTAAATTAATTACTTGACAAGTCCTTTCAGGAAGTTAAAATATAGCACCTAGCTACACTGCCTATTTCACAATCATTTCATTTTTTAATATCAGCATCTCAGATACACAGATGTGATTGAAAACAAACAGTTGTGAGATGTCAATATAAATAGCAGACAATGAAATACAGCTTTTCAGTTCATTAATATCTGTATCTTAGGTGACTGCAGGTGCACCTTAATGAATTACATGACTAGTAAAATACAATTAAATGCAGCTGCATATGTTTACAAAACTGCAGAACCAAATTACAGGTATCAGTAGCACCCATAATTCATCCATAATTGACAATTTTCATATTACTGGAATAAGGAATCAAGTCATGCAGATGATTATTGTATTTGCCTTTGAGCACTAGAGACCTAAGTTCATTTCCTATGCAGCACCACAAATGAAACAAATTACATGCTTTCAGGTTGAGACAGACCTGAAAGCAAAAGCACCCCTGAATGACAGCCAAAACCCCAAATCATTCAGGTCCTATTTAACTGACAATAAAAGTTCATGAATGGATGATAGCTGTCATAACTTAAACATATCGTTAATAACGTATTCTTCTTTACAGAAGAATCACTGTGTCTGCTGCAGAACAGGGTTCTGACCTGAGTTATAAAGTGGCTAGATTTTCTGGCTCCAAGGACATGACAAGGACATAGTAGCAGAATTTGTGCCAAAGATCTTGTTTTAATTCTGTGTCCCCTCTTACATGCAGCACAGTGATGATCTTCCTTTTTGGCAGGACCTTTTGTATTGCGGTAACTCCTGCCTACATTTAATTTTAATTTCACCCACAGACCTTGTTAGGACCTCACACAGCATGCATTATTCAGACCTTGACTGGAGAATCTCCTGAGAGGTGTGCTTTACTTGCCTTGCTGTGAGCAGGAGTTTAGATTAGATGATGCCCAGAGGCATCTAGGCTCGGTGATGACTTCCAATTGACAAGAACCTGTGGTTTAACTCCCTGTTTCTCTGTTTGTAACACCCCCTATAGCAATATATTACCAAGGCTATATGTTGTCTAGTCAACAACACACTGAATATAGGGATCAAGGACAGCTAGATTCTAGTATCGATCAATTCAGCTGTATGAAGGGCTACTGGGGATAAAATATCTTTGTGTTCCAGCTGGCAGAGGAGTGCTCAGTATGGAATGGTGTTCAGTTTTGTAGACAAACTCAGGCAGACCTCCTGTAACCCACCATCCTTCATACCTCTAATGTCTGGAAGATCAAACACAGACACCACAGAACCACTGCTAAGGCAGGATTTTGGATGACAGCATCAAGAAAGTGCTCAGGAGCTCAAGGTCTTTGTAGAAGGATTCCCCAAAACCATGGACCTGGAAACCTGACTTGACTGTTACACAGCTATGTTTCTAGAGATCCAAGGTACTGTAAAGACACCACAAAGTTCCATTATTTCACATGGGGGACAGCTGGGCAGAGAGCTAGTGAGCAACAGATACCGAAGACTGCAAAACCCCCTCCTATAAACAAGAAAACCTGTTAAGTGAAGAAATCTGCTGTGTCTCAGCTTAGCTTAATCCTACCATGTGTACATATGACAAACCCTCCTGACAAATGCCTAATAAAGAAAAAGCCCAGTTAAAGGGACACCAATAATCCTGAAGTAAAACCAATCCCAGATTTTCTTTTCTAATAACACACATCCATTCTAGACAATCCTTTTGCTATGTAAAAAAAAATAACTGCATGCAGCAGTCTGTTGCTGGTTTCATTTTGCTGCAAAATGCATGAGCGCCAAGTCACATTTTTTAAAGTAAAGAATATTTTCTGGAGATCAAAAGGAAAAGAAATAATTTCAAATGTTTTTTGGTGGCACACTGCCTGATCTCATCTTTTTTTAACAATAAACAATTTTGTTCAAGTCCTTCAAAGCTTTTCAGCACCATGCCCCAAAAGATTTTGGTGAGAAGCAGGTGTCTAAAACAGACTAGAGGTTACTGACAGGATTCAAGGCAGCTAGATCTGTCTACTTCCAGTGCTCTTCAGAGACGGGTTTCAGGGTGCTGGGTCAAGGGAATGGTTATTTCCTACTCTGGTACACTGGAAGAGCCTCATGGAGGAGCAGCATATGCTTGCGTAGCTTCTCACACAGGAGATTCTTCCCCACATGTGTAGTGTAGCAAACCCACTGCCTACCCTCCTGACGACACATGCCTGTGTCTAGGTCTGCAGTGGTTTGACTGGCAAACCAGCTGAGGAAATCAGAGCACAACCCATGCTTTTCATGTCCTCTGCGTTACCATGTGTAAAGGACAGGTTCAGAAACACCTACTTATGGCCTCAACCCCTGCAGTAGTGTTTTGAGAGTTTCTGAAGAAGAAAACTTGGTAGGAGATTTTGCTCAGAGGCAATACAGCAACTGCAGATGTCACACATGCAGTAACCACTGCAATCAATACAGCTATTCTGGGCGCATTACTCTAAATCTTTGTAAAGCTGGGGTCCAAATGCTCAGAGGGATAAAAAAAAGAGAGAAAGGATAAACGGAAGAATAAAAAGGAGACAAATTAAGAATAGGGGTAGGAACACCTGAGATGCCTATAAGCTACCGCATATAAGCTATGTCTTCAAACTAGAGACTTAACTGACTACAGATTTATCCTTCAGGAAATACTTGACTTCACAAAAAAGGGCTGTTCATTTTATGACTCTTTCGGTATTTATCTTACCAACTGGAAAATTTGAGCTGGCTGCACTGTGTGCAGGGAGAGTACCCAGAAAACCGCCGCTATGATTCCCCTCTGTGAAATTAATGTGGCAATGTAGCAAGCCCAAATTTCCAAAGACAAAGATAAAAAAACAATTTCCTCACATCATCTGTTTCAAAGTCTCTTTGCTGAATTTAAAGTATAAGTTATCTGTAGGATTTTATTTTAAAAGAATGGAAGGACAGTTTTGCAAATTTATACTGACAAGTAGGTGTTTGTTATCACTTACATTTTGTAGAATGCCATCGTTTTAATTTTGGTTGTTTTATGGGTTCTATTACTGAAAGAAGTCATGGCCAGTTCTCTTACAGAACCAAATGGATCATCTCTTCTGTCTTGTAGGTGGGGAACTTGAGATCATGAAAAGCGAACTCCCATAAAGATGCTCAACTGCTTTAGATCTGTTGTTACTTGTTAGAATTTGAGATGAGGAATGAGAGGATAACACTGTGGGCTGAGGAACCTGTAATTCTCAGCATAAGATATGTGGAGAGTTTTCATACTGCTAAGCCCTATTGTGCTCATTTGGTTTTTGAGTATGGCCCACACCTTCTGAACGTAGATCAAGGATATTGCAATGTTCTTGGCAGCAAAAATTGTTCCTCAGTCTAAAACCACATTTCTCTTATGCTTATGGAGACATGAAAAGAATACCTTCCAGTCTAATATATCTCCAAATATCTTCAACTGGATAGCCACAGATATGAAGACTGAAAGTTTCCATTCTAGGTTCAGCAAAGCTTTCCACAGTTTTGCCAAAAGACCTGTTTATATCACATCTCACTGCATAGAAAAGCAGTGCAGCATCTCACGCTATCAACATCCCTTATTGCATACTCATAGCTGGAAAAGTGTGCTCCTGGTGTAGCCAGCTTTCCCTGTATGGTGTAATGGTCCTAGCAGCACTCAAACAGTGTTCATGGTCAGCATGGTCACTTGCTAACAGCAATGCTCATCAAAACTTGTCATCCTCTGAGAAACCTCAGAATGCCAATTAAAAACCTTTTGAAGATTAGAAGGCAAAATTACAACTGGGCAGTAAGAAGCCTACTGTGACCCAAACGGTCACTGTCTCCAAGACAACGTAATCTTGAGGAAACCTTATGCTTTCTGCAGCATCATTCCTCTAGAGGAGATACGGGCCATGCAAGAGCCTGGTATGTACCATATGCAATGACTTTCTCTGAGGTCATATTTAATGTCCCCTTGACCTCCACAAATTAGTTAGGTTTGGTAGTGACTTAAAGTGAACTAGAAGAGTGCAGAGCTATTCCATTGTGGGAACACAGAGGAAGGAGCTTCAGCACAGACATTGCCCAGAAGATCCACACCAGCATTTCAAGACTTGCTGAGGACATGATTGAAAGCTATTGTGAGCCTCTATCCATACAATCCTCCCACTCCTCTGCCCCCCAAAGAAAGACAGAATTGTAAGACATCGCAGCCTTAGCAGGAGCTACTTATATCCTGTAGTAGGAGGCTTTACCAGCTTTGCTTAGTTTCTAAGTGATATAACACAAATCTGTCACCACAGATGGCCTAGCTGATAGCATCTGTGGCTGAAGTGCCGAGAAAGGAAGCCATGTTTCTTACCACTGTGTATAAAAAGAAAACTCTCCTGCAGTAATATTTCACCACTGACAGCATAGCATCTTGCTTAAAAAAAGAAACACTCATGTATCCTAATATTCTGCCTTCCTAAATAATAAAATCAATCCCTGTGTTAGCAGGCTGTCTAGTCAATATTTTCCCTATAAAGCTAGTTTATATTCTATTTCTATGTTCAGGATAATGTTTAATGAGAGGATAATCAACACATTACACAGTCCTGATTTTCGATATGCTACAAAAATTCTCTGTCTTCATTAACTAAAAAGGAGGCAGCTTGCAGGACTATTTTTCAACTCTGACTTCACAACACACACTTTCCTTAGACATGTAGAATTCACCTCATGGATTTCTCCTCCATATCTATAATCACCATATGATTTAGCCCACATCCACAACTGCATTGCCTTGCCTGCTAATACATTTCTCTGAGATTCATTTCAGCGTGCCAACATAATGGTAATACCTTCCTCGGCATGCTGAAATGGTCGTTTTTAGGAAGGAAGCAAGTCCCTAAAGTTATCGAAGTATTGTTTTTCTCATTTGCACTAAATGTAGAATGCCTCTTCACCAATTAATTTTATCCAAGCCACAGGAGTGCCCAGGGCATTGGTCTTGGTCAGTAAAAGCTTTTCTGGAAATATAAATGTCTCAGTGTAAAAGTCCATTATCTCACATTCTTTCAAAGATATAAGGAAAGGCTCTTCCCCTTCGAGAAGATTACACACATGTAAATCCAGCATGACCTGAAAGTCTAGCCCAGCAAGTAAAATTTCTTTACTAGATATTACATGTATATTTATACCTCAAAAGCATGAGTCTGAAAGACAAATGTCCTGATTCCATTTGAATTCTAATAGACACTTGAAAATTAGGTTAATTTTAACTGCCTAATAAACGACAATGTCATTTATATGCTACGTAAATCTGAGCATAGGATGCAAGCATAACAAAACATATGTAGACAACAGAGTTTGAAGTTACATTGTGATGGAGATTAAACAAAAATACCTTGAGAAAAGCATTCAGCTGTAATCTGCTCATACACCTTACGTTGCCAGAAATGTAATTTGGCAGGAGCACGCATTATATTTACCATACATAACAGGCATTTTTAAGTTCAGAGGGTTTTAACACATACAAAGCTCTGCTTTCTCTTTTTAAAGTCTTAAACTTGTAAGATGAACTCCTGATAAATTAGCTTTCCCACCTAGTCTGGTGCCATAGTGTCATTAACATGTAATAAGAACTGAGATGCTCGGACCTAAGGAAACACCTAGTATCCAGTTCAGTAGATGCTAATTGTGACAAGAAGATGACATGGTAAAAATGGTTTTAGCCTCCTTGCTTATATCTCCTCTAATTGAACAACTGACAGACATTCACTTGCCATATTATCTTAAATAATACCACCTTTCAAATAGGTGTACATTTTAAATACGAACAGCTTTAAGGGGAAATAAAACTAACCTACAGAAGCCTTTAGAGCAGGTGATGTATATTATCATCTGTGAGCAAGGTAGGAATGATAACCTTTCTTCCTTTGGCCTCCAACCGTGAAAATTATGCCCTGTTCTTCTCCCTCGTGCCCTGGCTCTTAATTTGACACACAGTAATTTCTCCATCATTTGGATAGCCACATCCTGGTGTCAGCTGAGATCAGGAAGCGTAGTTCTTGTAATACAGAACACGCAAGATCTAGTTTGGGCGGAAAAGGCTTTGACTAGAATGATTTATGTCAGGAAAGTTGCCAGAAGGTCTCTGAAGATATTCTTTCATAAGCAATAATGACACAAAATGACTGAGAAGAATGCTAAAGTTACAAAGTGAAGTCTGTAGAAAGCAGGATCCAATCTGCTGTCAGGTCTAATCCTACAACATTAATCCTGTGCACAAGTTGTACATAACTTGACATCCCGTGCTCCCCAGGACCCTGCCCAAAAGAGTATGTAGTTCAGCCAGAGATGCAGACTGTGCAGCATTTATTCTTCCATTCAGCATTCAATGTGCAGCCCCTCTGCTCCCCTCTCTGCTCAAAATCCAAATCCAGCAATAAATGAAACAATAAACTTGCTAAATTCCCCACCAAAGAATACTCCATTCACTATTCTGCTTACACAAGCAAAGAAATGGGTGTCCTGAGGAAAATACAAGCACTGAAGGAGCCCAGCCTCAGGGAGAGAAGAAAGCTCAGGAGACCCATGGAGAAGATGTCACTTTGTCTAAAATCTGCATGGGATGGATGAACGGGATAAATGGATGTTTTAAGACCTAACTGTAATAAAAACCAGCAACATCATTCATTTTATTGCTGCAGCAGAAAGGTTTTTCTCATTGCCAAGTGGGGAAACTGATTCTGGATGAAATGTATTGCACATGAAAATCCTGTCCTCTCAGCAAGGGCATTCCATGGACACAGTGAAGATCCCACCTACTGCCCCAGCTTTCCCTGGTGCTCCACAAGAATATCAGTAAGCATTTCACTTTGATCTGTGGAAATACTTTAAGATGTAAAACGTAGAGATTAAGTTTGTGCTTTGCTTTGGTTGTTTGGGGTTTTAAAATTATTAATAGTTTAGTAATGAGGTACACTTCATAGAGCTCTCTATCATTTTTTGTTTGTTGGCCAAACATCTGGTACAACCAGTGATGAATGGTACCAAATCACACCAGATTTTACCCATTAAATAGATATAGGAACCCACTAATGGAAGAGCACTTGAAGAATTTAGATACTTCTCAATTAAATACAATGGTGCAAATTTCTGTGATAAATATAAACTTTCTCCCTGTAGAGCGCTATCTGTAGTTTTCAGCAGGAAGTCAGTGCTATTTGTTTTTCAAAGATAGCTCTTTGGAATTAATTACTCTGGTATCAGACTAAGAGACAAAACAGGTAGTGCAGAACTGAGGGTAACAAGAAATTGTCTCTCACAGCTTTTCAGAGTCAAATTATTCTCCCAGCCTGACAGTATACCATTTAATCACTATTACAGCCCAGACAAGTTATATTTGTTTCATTTTCTCATTACTGGATTAATATTTTAATGCCAATAAAAGACAATCAAATTGGCGTTGTGGCAGTTCAAGCCAAACACATGCAATGAAAACTTAATAGATGCATGCTGTTTAAGATTCAGTTAGTTTCTTCCATCTGATGGCACTGTATCAAACATGAAAGCTGCTCTTCAGTGCCTGATGTCCAGCCCACCTGAGGTACGGCTGCTACATTTAGTGAGTTGTGTGTTGTTTTGGTGATAGCGAGAACTGCCAGACAGTCAAGATCTCCACTGTAACATTAATTATTAAGCTGTTTCCCAAGATGTCAGAGCTAAGGTGGCATTTGCAAAATGGCTGTCAACACTTTGACTGAAAAATACTAGTTTAGCTTTATTAACTACATATTCTACTTTGACTGCCAGAAAACAGAAAAAGGCAATGCTTTATAGTGTACCAGGAAACTTGTGGATGTTGCCTGATGAGCCCTCTTTTTGACAGGGAGTTGCAAAGAAAAGAAGAAAACTGAGCAGCACCTGCTGACATGCATGAGTGTTGTGGCTCAGGGTACAGTGATAAATCAGGTTAAACGAGAAAGCCGGTTTATCATTTTTCTCATCCTCCAGCAAATTCTTCCCACCTTCTGCCATGGTTTGTTGCCATCTTAGTTCTGCAAATAATACACTTTATTGGGTCATCATATACACTGAATCTCTAAAAGCGATGTGCATCGCAGAGAAGATGAGAGTAGCATATAACCAGAGAGTTGAGCAGCTACTGAAGGCAAAACTCAGGGCCAGTGTCAGTCATCCTGGATTTGCTAAAAAACAGCTATGAAATTAACAGGATTTGATGACCTTCATCACAAGAAAGCAGTGATTTTAGAATTAGGCATAACCTGCAAAAACCTTGAGAGGCAATCTTAAAAATTACAAAATAGCTCTCACATGGGATGTCATCCTGCTGAACCAATGAGATAACATCTTTCATATGTCATATTACATGGGCTTTCAGGTGAAGGAAATGTAATATGGCTTTACATATCAGTTTCAAAAAGCCATGTGTGAAAACGTGCCAGCAAAACCAGCAGTGAGCCGTGTTTCAATAATCATGTCACTGGGACGCATAAACTTGTCTGCCAGAGTTTCCATATTTATGTGTTCAGCAGAAAAAAGAGGGCCCCATTCTACCTTGTTAGCCTTTAAAATGTGGCACAGCATAAGGAACTGAATACAAAATTCAGTGTCCAGTGTGCAATAGTAACCTCACATTCTGATTCCCACATTCAGAAAATGAATCAAGGAAACGGATCTCCCAAAAGGCTGTATTTCAGTTGATAGTGACATCCAACACTAGAAAACTACGAAGAGAAGATAATTTATGAAACCTTTGCTCTTGGAGCTTTGTTAGAAAGAATTGCAATACAAAAACGAAAAAAGAAAATTAAGTCTAGGGTAATTAGATGGTTTTCCTGATTATTGCATTGATGACAAGTCTCTGACAAAAGGCTAGAGAAATCCCCTTCTTTTTAGTACAACTGCTTGTGGATACATCACCAATGGTCCATGAGAGGAGCCCATCATGAAAGATAATGTCCAGCCCCAGAATATTTTGCTCCCTTCACGTTTTTAAGTAAGAGTGTGCAAAACAAAGCAATCAACTAACAGGCACTGACCTTCAAGCTGAGCCTTGTGACATGAATGCAGTTCTGAGGACAGGAAAGGAGAACAATTAATTGCCAGATTGAAAGCAGACTATGGCTAATAAAAAAAGAGGTAAGAAGAAAGTTTGTGTTAAGAAATTGTCAGGGTGAATGTGGGATGATTGATCAAGTCAGCATCACTGTGTCTCAGAGGCTCCGGAAAGGGACATGGAAAGACAAGGCAGTGTGTATTTTTAACTGTATATGCTTTTTTTCCCTTCATTGCCCCCTTGTAGGACAGAGAAAACAGAGGGATGCAAGTGGAAGAAAGGACATCTTTGGCTGAATTCTGCATGTTTCTGCTTGTCCCTGTTTCTTTTCCTGTCTCTCTTTTTGGGGTGGGGAAAAAAAAAATAATCCTAATAAGTCCTTTTTTTAAAAAAAATAGGTGAAGATACAAGACTTATTTGAAGCAGTTGCCATGGAGAAGCTGTTCAACTGAAGAATAATTACTAGGGCAAAATCACATACAATATGGGGATTGATCCTTCAGCTTTTACCCATGCAAAACACCCACTGAAGTCAACTTGTTATCACACATTTTTAGCAAGTTGGGAAAAGAAAAAGAACTCATATTTCACTCCTACCAAAAGGAAAAAAAGAAAAGGTTATTTGTGGAACACAGCGGAGAGGATAGACTTTTATAGCAAAAGCCTTTTTACCAAAGACTGCAAAGCACCTTGTAACACAGGTGGGATGTTTTCACTCTTAGGATCAAAGAAGCTAATTAATGAGCAGTAGTTTTTAAATGCGTAGTGTGCTCTTTCCCATGCTATCAGAAATACTGCAGAATGTGTACTTAAAACAAAATGAGGTCACTCATTTTTATTTAATCAAAATTAATAATTGCAAATCCAAAGAGAAACATTTTTCAGGAGGTTCCAGCTGGCAAGTGATGCTGACTTGCAGAAAAAGCAGTATTTCTTTGTCCCAAACACATCTAACTCCAAAATCAGAGTTTTGCCTTTTCAAGAAGTAGTCCTAATACTTTTAATCACACCTTGCACAGAAGTTCCAGCAAATTACTTCCCCCTTACTTGAATTTCCTCCTCTTACTGAGCCTCAAAGCAAAGCCTGAGTCTGAGCAATACCCACTGAGCATGCTGCTTTGACATTTCTTAGGATTCTCATTCCTTAGTTGTTGAATAATACACTATAGCATCACGTATATATATACCCTTTCAAGAACTTGTGGTACCAAAAAAGGTCTGTCACTGATACATTGCTCCTTTCCATTATTTAGCAGAATAATGGGATAACAGCTATCATGGAGCTAGATGAGCACAGCCCATGGACAAAATAACCCCACTGGGTCATGCAACACAGCTTTCCTAATTTCACTGTGTTGCTGGAACATAAATCCGCATAGCTATGGGTATGGCACATAATGAGATGCCCCTTTGTGGCCAACTTGCTGGGGCCTGGCACAGTCTGAACTCCAGCACTCCAGCTGCCAAAGTTTGCTCTTTTTACCCAAAGCAAATCACAGTGGAGCCATGATAAAGAAGTAACCCTCACACTGTACAACATGGGGCATTTACACTGGTACAATTAGAGCTGTGTAGTTACACTGGCAAATTTCCCCATGTGGAAAACCCCTTACGCCCCTCAATTCCAGTCACTGCCAAATACCCACAAACTCTCAATGGCCTGCTCCCAAAGCAGCAATTGCCATTTACGAAACACCTCTGGAAAATAATGACAATGCTTAGAGAGATTATGATCTTAAAACCGCTCAAATGGATCTTTTTGCTGTGTTTTCTTCTATTAAACAGACTACACAAGCATTGGATTGTGGTATACACCCTGCGAACATAAAATGCCCGGTGGGCCCATTTCTCTTCTCCAATATCCATTTCAGAAAAAACAATAAAGTCATTACAAACTGGGACCAGTCTTAAATGACCCATAGTCTTCATCCTGTGATATAATCCTAAAACGAGCATGGCACGTATGGGTTCCCAGCAGTGGTATGAAATCCAGCATTACCCGCTATAAGGCTGTTAGGAAGTCAGGCCTGACCCAGCAGCCACATCACTCAGGACTTTCAGCATCCTTCCTGTGGTGCATATGGCAGATATTTCCCAAATCTTAAGCAATTTAACATTTACAATATTGTATTGAGGAAACCTTAAATAGACAAAACACACAACCCAGTAATAAGAACAAGATGATTTTTTCTTGAATTACCCCAATTAAAGCACCAGTTATTACCTCATACAGCAGTAAAGGGAAAGCACAATTATAAAATTTAATTAATTAAGCTGAAGGCAATGATACTTATTTTAAAACCCTCAGAGTGTTTAGACCAGCTCAGTGAAGCCATAAATACTTAGTGCTGAAGGAGGCACCAAGCCCATTCATCAGACTCATCCAGTGAGTCTGGCTGGCTAATCCATCCCTCTGCAAACAAGCTAATGTCCTACAGGTGTCTTCTATATTCTCCTCAGTTACAGACAAAACAACTGTTGCCCTCTATGTCAAACTGTGTGATGTGAGAAATAACTATCATTGGCTTGACCTAGACAGGGCAAAGCTGAGAGTGGGAGTACCAGTGTATATTTTATCATTACAAATTAAGACATTGCATTTCATTGATAGCAATAAAAATCAGGTAAATTGTAGAGTGCTAAAGGTTTGGCTGCTGTCATAGATGGGCCCTCAGCAGTACCCAGTAAGACACTACTATAGCTGCAGTGGGCCACTGAGGTTAAAGAAAACCAGAAGTAGGATGGTATCTAAGCTGAAAACTAATGGTAATAAGAGAGAAAAAAATGAACTACAGTCTTAATGAGCTACACTTAAGATAAAGGAAATCAAACCAACAGCATTATTCTCTACAATTTTTATACAATGTCGTAATGTCTGCACAGACACAGAGGAAGCCATCCCAGCTCAAGCACACAAATTGAGATGGATAAGATAGGGCAGGAGATGTGCTGAGGAGGGCAGCTCAGTTAATATCCATGAGGCAGCTGCTCTGACAATTCCACGCTCTTCCTAAAAGAAGGAAGTAGCGGGGAAACCAACCAGAAACCTCATAATGATATTTACAAATTCCAGCCACTAAGAGAGGGAAGGTGCAGATGGTGCACACTCCATTTAGAAGCAGAAGAGAAAAAGTGTGGTAAGACCAAGGCGGAAGGTCCAGTTCAAAAGAAAGTGCCTCTTAACTGAAAACAAACCAGTGGAAGAAGCAGCAGATAATGAACTGTGAACTGAAGCATTGTCCTTAGAGCCTGTACTTACCGCATGTTCTTCCACATCTGGTTACCCAGAGACATCAGGAATCAGCCAGCAAAATACTTTGGGTGGCTTCTTCAGCAATAAAAAAAGGTTCTTTTCTATGCTGCTTCCACCACAGTAGAGTGTAAAAGCAGCTTTGATATAAACTGAACTAAGCTGCTATGAGCAGAAATCACTGCACATTCATTTTGTCTAAGTTTGGGTAAAGTGTTATAAACCTATTCATCAGCCACCACCCTGGAAAGGATATGGAGTGCCAGGAAAAAGGAGAGGAGGAGGATGGGGAAAGGAGGATGGTTATCACTGGGACAGCAAACATCAGGGGAGAGGGAGAGTCAGGGCAGGTGAAACATGATTGCTTTCCTTAGATGACAGAAGGGGATGGGAACGAGAAAAAGAAACAGCATCAAGGAAAAGAAACAACAGTAAGAGTACTCAATGAGGCAGAGGAAGGATGTGAAGAAAAGCAGAGGGAAGGACCAAACCTGGAACACCACTCTCTGTCCTACTGGAAAGTGACAGGGGAAGTTTAAGTTAGACATAAGGAAGAAGGGTGTGAGGGTGGTGAGGCACTGGAATGGGTTGCTTAAGGAAGTTGTGAATGCTCCATCCCTAGTGGTACTCAAGGCCAGGTTAAATGGAGACATGAGTTGCATGGTTTAGTATGTGGTGTCCCTGCCCATGGCAGGGGGCTGGAACTGGATGACCTTAAGGTCCTTTCCAACTCAAACCACTTTATGATTCTATGGAGGTATCATCAGGGGAGAAAAGTTAATTTGATCCATGTGGCAGTTTTTTATGGCAGATGATCAGCAACAGGAGGGATGGGTTCCACAGATGCAGAGGCTAGGTGAAGCTCTCAGAGGAGTTCTGTACATGTCTGGGGTAAAACAGCCTGATACAGGAAATAGGTAGGGAACAGCAGTTTACAGCTTGTTTTTTGGAACTGGCATAACAGAGCCAAAGACATGATACTATAATACTAGCAAGATGGCATTGAGGAAAGCACTTTTCTGCTTATAACAGTTGTTCAATAAATAAGTACAATGAAAATAAAAGGCATACACACATTTAGTGTTGGGGAATTAAGGCTATTGAGAAATACTCATGGAAATGAGCCGATAAGTTACATACAATTACAGATTTCCTGCATTCCCCCATGATGTTCTGCTAAGTCTGTGAAGCCGATAGACAAACTTGAGCAGACCAAACAGCATATTTCTCAGAGCTGATATCCAGCTAATAGGGAGAAAAGCAATTAAATAAAAAATAAAAGCAACTCATTCCTCAAATGATTAATTTCTCACTTAAAAGGAGTATCTTCCCTCTGCCTCTGCTGCCATTTAATAGATTCTTCTTGCCAACATCACTTCAGGTCACTAGAGGATAACAGGCCTTGGCTCTTTTCAAGATCAGCTGTTGCCTATTACCCCATGCAGAGAGCTTGATGTCACCTTTTGCTGTACAAAGCTGACTCTTCCTCCAACCTGAGCTTTTGATTTCTCCCCACAGACTATTTTTGACTTATCAAAGATCTCTCCTGTCAAAGAGCACTTGCTGATGTCTCTGCATATCAGCTATTCCATTAGATTCAGAGCCATCTCAGGATAATTTTCAGATGGCGACTTGCGTGGGAAAGCCAAGGTACCCAAGACTTGGCAGTAGGACAATGTCCCACTTCAGCATTATCTGTGCTTAAAACACCACTGCTGTACTTGCTGTGTCTAGTGCACACAGCAGCATTTGGGTTTGTGTTTATGCCTCATGAAGGAACTGTAATGCCCAGAGATAATTAACCTATGGACCTTTTGACATTATTTGCAGCAGAAATATGTTTTGATGTCCATATAAGCCCTATGACCATAATAGATGAAAGATAGTCCATTCTTGTAGCTGATGAACGTATGAAAGTAACTTTCCAGGACTGCTTCCACATAACAGTTCCTTTCACTTACAGCGAAGAGTTGATTCTCCCACATTAGTGTTTAATGTCTTTGCTTCAGTTACTATTTGGAAATGTGTCCAAGTCCCACAGCTATTGGATAAAGGAATATTACATCCTAAGCGCAGTGGTCTTTTTCTTTGGAAATCTGGAAATAAAGGGAGGTTGGTACAAAGAACCCTATATGAATGCCTGTTCCTGAAGGACATATAAAAAAATAAATGGGAACAGACAGTTAAGTACTCCCAAATAGATGAGATTTCCATCATTACTAGAAATATCTTACATTTCAATTATAGTGTGGAGGAGATTGTAAAATGCTGATTTTACTGTTCTGCCAGATAACACAATAGGAAAAATAACTCTGATGTCAATCTTTGCTCCTTTTCTTTTTATTTCAGGACAATGAATTGCTAAGAACAGGCACAAGCAAGCAATTTAGTGCTTAATAAGTACGTAAAAGAATTAGGATCCTAATGACTACAACAGAACTACTCAACAGCCTCTAAAAAAATCAATGAAAGCATGGGGAGAAAAAATAAAAGCTGAATTATGTGCTTCAGAGTTCTTCTCCCCATTTTCCTTTTAAATTAAATATAAAAGCTGGCTTTGTTAGTTATTTGCATACCCATGATTTTGAAAATCAAATTGGACCATGCCCGTGGCTTTCTGCCAAGCATGGAATTGTGGGTGTTAAAGTTTCTTAATAGCTGATATAATAATTTGTGTATCAAGTTTTGGGGGGTTTGTTATTGTTTTTTTTTTGAATTGGACTTATTAGATTTTCTGCACTGAATAACAGTCCCTCACCTTCCTGTTCAGGTATCAGACTGGCATAATCATAGAACAGTTAGGGTTGGAAAGGACTTTAAGATCATCTAGTTCCAAATTCCTTGCCATGGGCAAGGATACCTCCCACTAAACCATGTCACCTAAGGCTCTGTGCAACCCGGCCTTGAACACCACCAGTGATGGAGCATTCACAACTTCTCTGGGCAACCCATTCCAGTGCCTCATCACTCTTACAGTAAAGAATTTCTTCCTCAGATCCAGCCTAAACTTCCCCTGTTTAAGTTTGAACCCGTTACCCGTTGTCCTATCACTACAATCCCTAATGAAGAGTCCTTCCCCAGCATCCCTATAAGTCACCTTCAGATACTGGAAGGCTGCTATGAGGTCTTCATGCAGCCTTCTCATCTCCAGGCTAAACAACCCCAACTTTCTCAGTCTGTCTTCATAGGGGAGGTGCTCCAGTCCCTGGGTCATCCTTGTGGCCTCCTCTGGACTTGTTCCAACACTTCCATGTCTTTTTTATGTTGAAGACACCAGAATTGCACACAGTACTCCAAGTGGGGTCTCACAAGAGCAGAGTACAGGGGCAGGATCACCTCCCTCGACTGACTGGTCACTCTCCTTTTGATGTAGCCCAGGATACAGTTGGCTTTCTGGGTTGCAAGTGCACACTGAAACAGGCTCATGTTCATCTTCTCATTGACCAACACCCCCAAGTCCTTCTCCTCAGGGCTGCTCTGAATCTATTCTCTGCTCAACCTGTAGCTGTGCCTGCATTGCTCCCACTCAGGTGGAGGACTTGTCACAGTTAAACTTCATCAGGTTGGCATCAGCCCACCTCACAAGTGTGTCAAGATCCCTCTGGATGGCATTCCTTCCCTCCA
>JASSUY010033316.1:0-13268 GCA_032466535.1 Forpus xanthops
AATCCAAAACACAGTGCTACACCAGCTACTGCTTAAAGAAAAATGACTGCTGCTGCTGAACCCATGACAGATGTATAAAACCACAAGTAGTACAGTCCCAATTCTCCCTCAGCTTTTCCTGGATTACTGAATAGCTTTCCAGATTTTGCATAGAGAATATTTGCCTGCTCAAACTCATACACAATATTGATATATTTAGTTGCTGCTGCTAAGTTTCTGTGTAACCAGTACAGTTTTTAGAACTTCCCAACCGTTAGATACTACAGGGCATGCCAGATCCATAGCCTCTTTTCTTAAACTTTGTTGTCTTCAGGCTTGCTCTTTTTCTATGGTTCTTCAACGACAAAAATATTCAGACACTCAAATCTCTAGTCCTTTGTCATTTTTCTTTGAATTTTTACCTTTAAAACTTCTGCGCTCTTTCTCCCTAATCTGTTTCTTTGTTTAGCATGTTAACTTTTGACGTTTGAACTAGACGTAGTTGACGGCTTGAAAGACTTTAGAGCCCTGTGCCCTAAGCTAATTTCTAGTCAAGTTCCTACTTTTTTCTGGTTCTATCACAGAAAAAAATGCATTTATTTAGATGCCAAAGGGAGCAAGCCAATGTCAAGGATGGGAATTTTAATAAGTCACTAGAATCATAAATTCTGTGTTATATCACAGTCTTAATCAGAACTTGATTCCTAAAATTTTGGCATGGCCAAACTGGTAGGGCAAGAAGCACTGAACTCCATCTCCAGCCACTTTAGGATCAAATGTGTTGGTGTATTTTGTAGATGAGCATCATAAAATCACCAGAGTTGGGAAGTACCTATGAAAAGAAGACAGAGAGATTTACTCCTGATCTTCATGAAGCAATGGCTGACTGGCTTCTGCAATGTGAAGGTCAATATGTGTTGTTTTCCTGCAGAGTAGTGGCAGATGATGTCTCAGAATTACTGAATGCATACATATTTTAATCCTATTAAAATATTTAATGAAATAAAAAAAAAAAAAACACAACTTATTATCTGTGTAACTTAGTGATTCTAAAAACTTTCTTTGGCAGTAGCTCTGTGCCTTTTAATTATTAGAAGAAATTAGTAGTGGTATAACTAATGAAAAAATGATCATAAGTGTGCCATATTAACTTAGGTATGGGTAAAGTGCAGGTTAACATTTGCTTTTTTCCCTATATTTCGTTTAATTGACATTTCTAATGTATCACTTTTGCTCATATCTCCAAACTGCTACTCCTTTTGTGTTGAATTCAGTGACAGCTAAATTAAATCACTCCTATCATGTTTAATGTTTCCTCACAGAGACACATTTAGCATGTCATAGGTCACTTCTGTTTTTCTTTTCTGGATTCTGCTATATTGTTTATGAGATGAGTGAGTAATAGGTAAAAGGTAGTCAAGTAGCTTGAACATACAAGTTGAAGTGGGGGCCTACTATAAGCCCATAAACATGTTTTATGTTATTGTTACTGTAATTATTCTCTCCCAGTTAGTCTAACATGCTGGGTGTGACTTCTTCAAGAGAGGCACCATTGAAGGATTCCTAATACGTGGTTACTCTACGTAGAAGTACATGGGTATTTTCTTTCATTTGTCAACAGTAAATTGAATTGTGTTGTTACTTCTCTTTATATCTTCTTCTGGAGTATTCTTAGTTATGTTAACAATAGAAATGTAATGTAGGATCTCAGAGAATTTTCACTGTTAACCTACCTCCATATTGCAAATAATCTTGTTTTTCTATCATCTAACTAGCTTTGTTACTGGCAAGTCTTTTCATCTAATTTTAGTAGGAGTTAGATTTTTTGAAGTTTCTCACAGGAATTTGCTAATTGAAATACATCCATCAGCTCTCCTTATTTACTGTTGTATTACTCTTAGAAGCTTCATAGGGCAAGTAAAATCAGTGGTCTTGTATATACTTGTTATTCCACCTCATTTGTCTAGTAGAAAAATACATGGTTCAGTGTATATTCCCTTTGGTTATTCCCTCTTCTCCCCAAGGTTTCTGCCAGATGCATTGCTTATTTCACTTACATCTTCTGCTGTGAATAAACTTCACAAGTGGAATCATGGCCCTAATGAAGTCAAGGAGAATTTTGCTATTGGCTTAAATGAGATCTGGATTTCATCCCAGGAAATCATTTGTCTTCATGTCTTTGGCTTTCCCTCATTTCTTATTCTGCTTTCAGTCACTCCTAATCACTCCTAATCTTCATCTGATATTCTTGTGGCTGCTTACAGCTCCATTTCTCTATTTTAGTTCAGTAAAATGTTTTTTTCTTTTTTTTTTTTTTTCCCAAATCAGACATGGAGTTTCCCCACATCTAAAATCTTTTTATTAGATCTTTGAAAATTTGTACACTCTTGGTAGTCAACAGCATTAGCAAAATTGCTAATGTTGAAATCCAGAACCTTTCTTTCTGTTGCCAATATGAGCAAGAAAATATTTTCATAGTTCTGGCAGGATTAATTGGGAATGAATGCCCTGTTAACCAGTGAGTTTCTAAGTGATTTTTACAAGGATTTAAGAATTTTTTCCTGTTATTAGAAGTGTAATGTCTCAATACTTTCTGTAATCTATATTCCTCTAAAATCAAAAAGGTACAGATAAAATTACCTTTCGGACTTCGGCATTAAACTGCCTTCTTAATCTTTGTACCTTATCTGTGTAGCTTGTGGCATATTCTCTTTTAAAATACTACCATGTTCAGATTTTCAGATATTAAGAAGTACCTTCCTGCTGTCCCCCTTTCCTCTGATACTATATTATAGATTATTATATATATATATTTATATCTCCATGTTCATGCTAGAGCATCATATCCCATTAGTAATTGTTCTTGCCTTTTACTCTGGTCTTCCATTAGCAAAACCTATGTATTCTCTGATTTCTCCTGGGATATAAGAATATGGTGGACCCTGTACTGTTGAGCATCTTTATCGATGTCCTGGAGTATGGACTTCCTTCTCATCAGGTTTGCAGATGACATCAAATTAGGGGGAGCAGTCTACATGTATAGGATAGGATATCCATTCACAGAATTTGTATGGACTGAAGGACTGGGCCAGGATGAACTTAATGAAATGCCATGCCCTGCACTGAGTAAGGAAGATCCTCTTGCAATGATGCATCTTTCTAAGGTATCACAAAGGAAAAGTGTTTGCCAGACCAATTTTGTGCAGTTAGTAATGATGGGGTTTGTGATTTTTTTTTTCCCCCAGAGGGACTCACCTACTTTTTATCTTAGAACAATTGAAGGGAATGCATGGAGAACATTAGCTTTTGTAGGCACTGATAAAATTTTATCCACACCTATTACCAATAGCAAAGAAAAATCTCTAGTTTTCAAGGTTGTAAATGCATTATAGACTTACACAATCTCATTCTAATTTGTTTCTATACCTTGCTTGATGCACCAGAGGCACTTTGTGACCATTAATCATTAATTTCATTGTTTGTTGTCTTCTCTAGCAATGAACTAAAGAAGACAAACTTTAGTGGCCTAGTTAATTATTCCAGTCACTCTTATCTCCTGTCAGTCTGCAGCAGTGCCTGCTAGCTAGGGCCATTGTCTCTGCTGTTCACCACCAAATCAGTGTACCAGCTCTATCACAGTAGACGTTGAAATTGTGGTGATGGATAAGATGATAGATATAAAAAGGAGTATGCTTTAAGATATTTTTGCGTGTTTCAGTGTTTCTTTTGAGAGGAGAAAAGATTACTACTTCCTTTTTCTCAACGCAGCTCTTGGAGGATGCAGGGTGGAAGGGTGTAATTTGACTGTGGCAAGTTGACAAAACAGATCCAGAAATATCTCCACTTAGAAGCACTGCTTCTTTAGGCATCACATTTGCAGTCTTCTTCCACCATGATGTTATAACTTCACCCTCTCCTTAGTGAAATGAGGTAGCACACCCTCAGCTGCCTGACAAGGATATGTGACAATAGGTACTTCCCCCCTTTCATGCTTACTGGTTAAGATTTCCATATAGGCATTATTTTATCTAGAAATGATAATGCTTCTTCAGCATTTCAGTATATGTTAATATACATGGGGAGGTGATTCCTGATGTTCAAGGAAAGATAATAATGGATTCAGTGACAGTTGCTGCATTACTGAATTTGTATTTAATTACTCATCTAATACTCCTTCCCTTTCTCAATATTTGGATTTGTACTTCTGTAAATGGCTGTACATATTCATGTCAATAAACAATTCACTTCTACTTAAGAAAAATAATAAAGTTTTTATAACAGCATGAAATTGTAGACAGATAAAGTAATAGAATTAGGTATCTTGAAAATACTGTAGGATTTGAGGATTTGTCTCCATTTGCCTACTAAAGCATAAATGTAAAAATTCTGGATCACGAAGAGTGGATTGGAAAGGAAAGCTTTTCATTTTAAACTGCTATAGAATATCCTACAGATCTAGAGCTGTACTGGCAAGGTGAGATACAGCTCTTCCGGAGGCAGTGGTAGCTCAGATCTACTAGAAAAAAAAAGACAAGCAAACAAAACAACCCCCCCCCCAACAAAGGGGTCAGTTACTATGTCTATAATATAGTGATTATCATTTTGCTAAATGAAATGTGCTGAAAAGTAGTTTCATAGTAAAGTATAATAGTCACAGCTTTGAAAGTAATGGAAGTTGTAAATAATTTCTGTTCCAACAGGTTAAACTAGGAAAACATTTTATACATGTGAGATGTTAGCACGAAGAAATCTTTAGTGAAGATGCTTCAGAAAAAAATAAAGATTAAAAATGTTCTTCAAATACTAAAATACAGGAATGTACAGAGTGAGTTAGTTTGACCAGTATTATTGTGCTAGAGCAGCTTCCTTTTTTGGCTTGTACACAGAAATTGTCAGACTTCCACGGTTTGAAGAATTCTCTAAGTGTGAATCTTTTCAATATTTCCTCCTAAAGTATACAGGACACTGTGTACCTGAATCAAAATCGCACCTGCAGAATGCCTACAGCATGAAAGAATTGAGAGCACTCTTGGTAATAAGTGAAGATGTAAATAAATGTTGCAGGTGTTTGAAGTTAAAAGTTACACTGGAAATGTGCAGTTCTGTCAGATACTGTGTTACACAAGTATAGCATGTTCTGTTGTTGTACTGAAATATAGTCAATGTAATGGAAGTAAAGGCAGTAGAGAAGTAGTACGGTTGGAAGAGTATCTGCAGATTAACCAGCTGGTTTTGAAGGTATAATGTCTGTGTGCTTACGGCTGTCTACAGAGTTGTAAGGATGAATGCATGAAACTGTACATCATTTGGTTTAGGAAGTGGTTAAAGTTGTTTGGGAACCATCTAATTTTTTTTTTTTTAACGTTTTTTCCCTATATTTCCTTTTAACTTTTTTTTAACTTTTAAGAATCTTTATTACTTTAACAGGCAAACAAAATCTTTAAAGAAATAATCAACAGGGGTTGTCATACCACATATGGCTTAGAAACTGCTCAGTCCCAAAGATTCCCCTGGGAAAGCTTTCTTCAGATGAGTTCCAGAAAATTCATCATCTTTATATACTTGTACATGAAGCATTAGGAAAGCTTGCGAGTCAATAGTATCAAAATTAAAGTCTCATAGAAAATAAGCCTGGGAGGAACCTCCAAGACATCATCTAATTTATTGCCCTTTGTGCCATTGAATACCAAAGTAAAAAGCTGTCTAGTGTTTCTAGGTGCCTAAGTCACCATAGCAATACAAAATACTTTCAGCTGCAACCCAGGAAAAAAATCACCCTTTTACGATTTTAGACCGATTATTGAAACCCCTGTGTGGAATAAAAAATACACTGAAAGGTCTTAAAAAGATTATGTGACTCGCTTCAAAACATACACTTGGATAGAAAGCTTACAAGTAAGTGCATGGACCTGGGCAGCTTTTCTCTCTCAGCACCTACCACCTCTTCAGTACAAAGCCAAGAGCAAAGTCTTTTCAGTGCCAGTCATTACATCGACTTAGCTGTCTGAGAGACTACATATCTCTGTCATCGTGTCCCACAGCACTTCCTCTTAAATGATTTTAGGAAAACATTTGGGATTTTTGGTGGATATGGGCAACAATGTTTAGAGGACCCAGATTCCACTGGGAATCCTGGAGGGGTTGTGGCACTTCCCCAGTGGGTTTCAGAATTCAACACCAAACCCCTTGCCTGCTTTCTCCCTCCCCCCACTGTAGAATAGGATGATAGAAATGCAGTAAAACTTAAATTGTTACATCTCTGGTTTAGGACTGCCTTTGTAATACCTCACTGGTGATGGCTGTAAAACACATTGTCCAATTTTTTCCAAAGACAAGTTGTATTTTCTACGGAAAACCTGGGGTGAGCACTAATCGAGTCCAAACCTTGTTTATTATAATGATTTATATTTTGTTGTCCTGCTTTCTCACTGCTGTTTTTCTGGATTCAGTATCCCCTTACATTAAAGCTGATATGACATGAAACCTCTGTAGAAAATGTGCTATCCATAATTGAGAATATTGCACCACGTATCTTTTCTTCTTGTTGACACCAGCTCAACTCAATTTAATTAAGAAATCATGTACTTGGTTATAGGATCTGGTTGTTTTCTTGTCAGCAACAGGACAGGTTCCAATGTTTAAAAGTTGAATGTAACACTTGTTTCTGTTGTCTAGATTTTATCAGGATTTTAGTAGCTGTAACACTAAACAAGTTTTCCTAAGGCAGGATCAGGTTTATCTTGTGCAAAACTCAGAAGACAAGTTCACCTTCTATCAGAAGAGTTATTGTAGGCTTTGGGAATATGGCTTCGTCTCTAAATATTTGGAAGTTACATTATACATTCCTTCCTAGTGTATATTTATCCCTCTGTTGCCTGTCTTGTTATCTGACTTTTTCCTTTGAAGGCTCAAAGCTCCTCTCCAGCAGCCTACAAATGGTCTTCATGAGGCCTCTGTAACTGTCCAGCAACTGTTACCTGTCTCCTGGCACCTGGCAGTTCTAGTTAAATAATATAAACAATGATGTCTTTAAGAGTATAGTGTACATATGAGAACATGATAACATGAAGTTGTAGTTTGCCAGTTGCAGGAGTGAGAGAAAAATCTCCATGTAAAGCTGTAAAGCATACAGAAGACTGTGTGTTTGAGGCAGACTCAGAGACAGATGGACTTTGTGTTCTGCAATCTATGAGCAAGGAAGAAGTAATGTTTTGAGATGAGCAGGCAGCTCTGCATGTTACTAGAATCCTTTTCTCTTGCAAAGGCCCTCACAGAGAGTTTAATTTTGAAATTGCTGGAGTACAGGGAAAGTCTTCTTTTAAAAGCAGTAGAACCGCCAATTGTAAAGAAGGTGGAATGAGTCTGCTCATTTGTTTATACCTTTGCCAAAAAGTCATTTGAAATAACGTAGCACTGCTGTATATTATTTTTGCTGTTGCCGCAGGCATCTCCTTATTGCCTGTTTGTTATACTGTACTGTTAGTCCTGAGCTTAGATAGAGGTTTAGTTTGCCAGAATTTGTTCAGTAGGAGACAGTCATTTTGATGAGAACATCTGAACATGATCTTGTAATAATACTCACTAAGAAGAAACTTCGTCCTTTATTCTGCCAAAGAGTTTAGCAGTGACTGAACTGAATTCTCTAGCATCTGACCTGTTGCTCATTCTATAACCTAAGTCATCCTTTTAGCCTTTCTTCATGTAACATTTTTTTCTAAGCCTCTACCTGGATTTTCTCAACTTGCCACATACTTGAAATTTCATCATCTTCATTAATGTGCTTGCACTACCTCCCATTTTGTTGACATCTGCAAAGATAACAGCCATGCTTTCTGTTCTATCATCTGTGTCATTAATGAAAAATTCTGACTGGTTCTTAACACAAGACTGTTCCATCAATTTAATCATCATTTAAATACAGATTCCAGTTGTTTATAGATAAGTTTTGATCGGAACTCAAACATCACTGAGCTATGACTTGTTGTTGGGAGTTAAGTAGCATAGGTATTAATAAAAAGACATGGTATATATTCTTTGGAATTTATGTTTAAATGTATTGAAATATACACACTAACCTATCATGTTAGTTACAGACAAATAATCAGTATTTTGCTTTCTATGTACAATGAATATCTTGAGATATATCGTGCTATAATGAAAGTTTTCAAGATAGGAATGTATTCAGCAGTTTAGAAGATGGGTGGTCAAATCTTGTTTTGCTTATGGTAAAGGAAAAAAATGGTTTTGTTTTTCATATGTATTTTTATAGTTACTTCCTCCTCAAAATATACAGCAAATGCTAGAAATGTAAGGTCTTTTACATCTGTAACCAGCATGCCTGAACTTTGCCTTCCAACCTCTGATTTTGAAAAACAAACTCTGGAGCTGAGAAAACTGTTAGTTTCAAGAGCCAATGTTGTATTCCTTGTGCTTACACTTCCAGAAAGAGGTGTTTCTATGGCAGCAATTTCTACAAGCTGTGCTCTTAAGCTGCTGGTAGAAAAGCCTATGAAATTTATTTTTGCATGGAAAAACTGGACTGCTTGATTTGGTCTTGTTTACTGTTGATCTGGAAGAAAGTATAGTTGACAAAAAGTATTAACCTTTTAAGCTATTAATTCTTCCACAGATTAGTCATCAAAACAATCTTTGAACTGTCCTTAAAAAAAAAGAAGTCCTCAATACTAAAAAATTACAGCACAAGAGGAACTAGTATCTTAATGTGTAGTGCTTTTAATGGCTATATCTTGTAGTCTTCCCTGTTTGTACAGTGGCTACATTCCAACCACATAAATGTAATGAGAACAACCTGGACACCACCCTTAGAAGAACTGAACTCCTGTGGTAAGAATGAAAGTTCTGTAGTCAGAATTTTTTAAGCATGGAAAGGAAAGCATAACATTGAATTGTAGAGTGGTTCAGGATGGAAGGGACATTTAAAAATCTAGTCCAAGGCCCCTGCTGTGGGTGGGGATATCCTTCATTAGATTAGTTTGCTGAAAACCCCATCCAACCTACTTCCAGGCATTAGGCATCCACAGCTTCCCTAGGTAAACTGTTCAGTGTCGTACCACTGGCATTGTAGAAGATTTCTTCCTTATGTCTCAAGTTAAAAAAATGTTGTCCCTTCTTCTGTCACTACAGGCCTTGGTAAAATGTCTCCATCTTTCTTACAAAGCCCCCTTGAAGTATTGAAATGTCATAATAAGGTCTCCCCAGAGCTTTTTCTTCTTCTGGCTGAACAACCCCAACTCTCTCAGCCTTTCTTCATAGGAGAGGTGTTAGAGGTTAGTGCTCTCTGACCATTTTTTGTGGCCCTTCTCTATACCCACTCCAACAGGTCCAGTCTAGTTCTGAGGACCTCAGGGCTGGATGCAGTACTGGTAGGATCTCAGGGCAGAGTACAGGGGAAGAATCACCTCCCTCAGCCTGCCGGTGACACTTCTTTTTATACAGCCCTGGGTAAGATTGGCTTTTTGGGTGGCAAGTGCATATTGGCAATTCATGTCCGATTTTTCATCCACCAGTATCCTCAGGTCATTCTCGGGAGGGCTGCTCTCAATCACTTTATTCCCTAGCCTGTACTGATATTGGAGATTTGCCCGGGTGCAAGCCCTCATGCTTGGCTATACTGAATTTCTTGAAGTTCACGCAGGCCCACTTCTCAAGCCTTTCAAGGTCTACCTGAATGGTATCCTTTCTCTCCACCAGATCAACTGCTCCACTCAGCTTGCTGTCATCTGAAAACTTGCTGTGGATGCACTCAACCCCACTAGCTATGTCACTGAAGAAAGTCAGTAGTATTGGTCCCAGTACAGGCCTTTGAGGGATGCCATAATGTAGAAATACAGGTGTACAAAATGCAATTTCTTGGGCACAACATAAGGAATAGAATAATAATAGTGTTACAGCATCTAGAAGTGATTAGCATAGCATTATAGCATGATTAAAAACATTGAAGACATACAAAAAACAGTCACAGTTTTGAGTAGAATATCTGAATTGGAAGCTTAAATGGACTTCAGTTCTTTTCAATGCTTACAAATGTTTGAAAAAAGATACTAAGTAAAAAACCCAACCTTCCCAAAGGTCCCTTATATCTCAAGGCACACAATTACTTGTACTGCCATAAAAACAGGTGAATGGGTTTTCTCCACCTTTCAGAAGACGCAGTTCAATTGTTTTTCAGTGATAAAAGTAATTTCTAAATGACCCCACATTCCCTTGATACGTATCTACCAAACAAATTAGAACAAATATAGTTAAATTCAGAAGGAAATTGGAGCACCTTGTTGCCTGTAGTTGTATTCAAATTCACTAAAGTCTATGCTGAGGTAGATTCTGCTTGACCTCAGCTCACACAGGGGTGTTCAAACCTCAGGTGTCCACTGGAAATACTGCAACAGTGAAATATAACAGATGAGGCTCAATTTACATTTTTAATCTGTATGCCAGGGTTAAATCTGTAAGGACAATGAGGCAGTATGTCTTGTTCTTTATTATTTTATCAATTACTGTGCAGTGGCATGTTGGATACTAACCCAAATAGTAATCCAGTAATCCTTGGGCTGAAGTCTTTTATATTCTAGCTATAAGGAAGTTGTGTACTGCAGCTGACTGCTAAATATTTGTTTAGGATATTTTGTATACTTTATTCGTAAGGACCTGTATACAGTGAGACTAGTCACAATTTTACGTTATCTCATTTTGTGTATTAAGACTTCTACTGTGTTTCTGTCTGCTTCAACCAAAAGAAGAGTCGGCTTTTATATTTAATCTACGTTGGTGAATTCAAATCATTTTTTCCCAGTTTATACATCTAGCAGTAAAAATTTAAGCTATTCTCCTTTAATTCAAAGTAAATTGTATATGTTTATGCAAAGAATACTAAGAAAAACCAATATGGGAATAAAGATGCTAATAAGGAGTTGAGTAAAAATAGTTCTGTCTTAGCAAGAATTTAAAAATAGTTGATCATTGTTTTCCCTAAGTAAAAATCAAATGCTTGTAACGCATCCTGTAAGATAGGAAATTTAGAATTTACTCCAGATGGATTCATTCCTTTTTTTCCTTGTTAGCCCATGCAACTGTGAATATGTATACACAGATGTTCATATAAAATTGACAAAGTACATATTAAAACTTCAGAAGCTTGTCATACTAACCTTTACAAAATTCCTTACCAAGGAAGGAAGTGTGTCTGATACTGCTATTAATTCTTATTTATATTGATTACATAGTTGAAACAATGTTCCCATTATTTTAAATTGTTAGGCTTTTTTTAGTGCAACAGTTTTAAATACATTATCATTTTTAATGGCAATTCATTTCCTGTTTTTCCAAACCATAATACTGCTTGGTAGGTAGTACTGTGTCCCTGTTCAAGAAATACTTTTAAGGACATGATTTGCTCTGAAGCGCATGAGTAATCCTACTGAGTTTAATCCAGGCTGGAGCTGTATAAACTTTTCTGGGTTGGAGTCAGACTGCTAAGAACCTTGCAACATCTAAGCTTTTTATTATGATTTCCCAAATCTCTGCTGTACTGGGATGTTTATATAAAATTCCAGTTCACCGTACTGTATACATGCTGTACCTAAGGACTCCCTTGGTTTTTCCTCACCTACAAAATACAGTTGTGTATCAGTAGCACTTGCCTGCCAGGGATTGTCTGTCTCTGTCCGCTAACAAAACCTTAGGAGAACAAACATGTCACTTTCTTGTCAGGGTCTTCGAACTGGCAAATAAGACTTCCTCACTGGCTGCATTCTGAAAAGCAACTAAACTGTCAGTGATTGCTCTTGTAAGCAAAAAGGTTCTATTTTAAGTGCATATATCATTTTTATGGTTGCTAAAACATGGAGCTTAGCCTTCCAGGACGTAGTTCACTATGCTGTGTCGACTGCAGTATTTAATTTTTGTGTTTCAGTAATTTATTGGATTTTTATTTACCTGTGATTAAGAAAAACCAGAATTTATTTCTTCTTTTTTCAGCCGTCAGCAATGCCAGTGCCAATGTCTATCTAATAAATTCTGATCCTTTTGGAAGCAAAAGGAAAAGAGAAGCTGCTGTAACCCTTTAGCTGTGCTTTTGTGTAGAACCAGCAAATCGGTGGTTGTTACTGAAATATGTATGTTGATATTAAATGAAGAATGCAGATTTGTGATGTTCATTTTTATTAAGCAGCTTTCAGATTACTTGTTGCTGAATAGTTTAACATTTCTGGGTTAATGTTTTGTTTGTGGTATGACTTTTCCTTAAAGTTTATTTTATATTCTCTAGCACTTACAGGATTTTCTTTTTTTTTTTTATTTTGAATATTGATTCAGCATTATTTCCATTTAGTTTACTGGAGAGTTGTGATGAACACCCAAGCAAAGCAACTTCCCTATGTTCTACAAATCCAGTTGGAGCATAGCTAATATGGTTTGTGTCACCATAAAGAATGATAATACACCTTATTTCATTACAATACACTGCTAATGACGTTATTTGCATCCCCAGCATATCTGTGCATGATTGCTGGTAATAATCCTGTCATAATATGCAAGTGTCTCATTCCAATTGCAGCAATGAATTCAAAGATACATAGTACACATTTATTTCTGACTTCATAATGCTTGCTACTCATTAAATACTAAATGACTCATCCAGACATCTTAATACAGCGTAAAGTGACTGAGAGAACTAATAATTTTTCTCGCTTTTTCAAACCACACAAGCATGTTACTGATTTATAATTAATGCAAATTAAAGCTGTAAGCTATGTTTTTCACATTAGGAGAAGGCTTTGCTATGTTTTATGACTGCAGCGACCTTGTGTAGTCTAGACTCATTTGTCTCTCTTTAATATTTTTAAGTACATATCTCTAGGATTGTTTGTTACCATATGATAAATATAAATGACAGTACTTTTAGAAGCCTTTCTTTGTCACAAAGCTCAAGGGGCCCTCTCGAACCTAAATAAATTTACATTTGTAGATAATCATTCATGTTAAGTTGGTTATTTAGGTAAATTTTATTTACTATATAACCACTTCTAATTAAATTTTAAATTTCTCAGTTACTCTTGCGTTACACATTACAGTGGTGTAACATACACTTTTGTATTCTAATTTCACTGCCTTCAGTATAAAATAAGGGGACTGATTTTTTAATTTGTCTTGTAAAAGCAAATTGATAATCACATATAGATAGCTACAGGTAGTTATTTAGTATGAATCACGCTGTCAAGACTTTTTGAGAATTTCTGTAGATCTGAGTGTATGGGGGAAGGGAAAAATGGGGG
>JASSUY010033319.1:0-15021 GCA_032466535.1 Forpus xanthops
GAGAAACCCAAGAGCACTGGTTCTCAGCCAGTCACATCCACTCCTCATTTGGCAGCAAGAACTGCCATCAAGCCTATGCCAGAAGGAGCTTTGCTGTTGCAGTACAGGGTGCCTGTATGTCTGACACAGAAGGACAAGGGGTGCCAGGTAGAGATCTCCTCAGGGTTAAGCTCCGGACTGCATCTATGGTCTTAGAAAGAAGAGGAAGTGAAACAATATTATCTGCTGTGGGAAACAGAGCATGTAAATGTGGGTTAATGTAGGCTGAGGTCCTCGAAGGGCTGGCCATCCAGTTTGCTCCCCAACTATAGCAGGTTATTACAGAAATGCAATAAACTAAATTATTACTACAAGACAAGGACAAGAATCATCAACTGTTCAGGTCACCCAGCTCCATGTAGTCCAAAACAATTTGGGGACTGCATTATGTGGCATGAGCAAAAGGCAGTCAGGTCAGGTTTGAAAGGCAGAGCTTGTTCCAGGGATCAGCATCTCCTTTTGAGGTCCTTTGGTAAATCCCAAAGCAAGGAAGGGAGGTAAAACACAAATTGAGCTGATCTCCACCAGTTCCACCTCTGGACCTATTGGTCCCAGACAGGATGTGATGGGGTGAGGTGAGATGGGATGGGAAGCCACGTCTATGCCACCTCCACTGCTGGATATAGGTTAGAGTCCAAAAAATGCGCGGAGCCACCCTAAGCTGTGGGACTTTGTTCTCTGCCCTATCCCACCCACTGGCGCATCTCACCATACTTATCTGATGGCGGGTCCCCCTGCCTCCCCAGCGGTACTCCAGGGCCAGGTTTTCCTGCTTCACCCCAAATGCTCAGTTTTATTATTTTAAAACAAACAGCTTTGAGTCTGTTTTGGTTTCCAGAAAGAGGTTAGGGGGAGGTCGGAGCTGACATCTGGGCTGGAGATAACATTCCCATCTAATTAGCAAGCCCTCAATAATGAGGGCCTTCCTGTCCCATCCCCCTGCCCTGGTGCAGGAGATGGTAAAGCCAGAAGTGGCTGGGGCAGAAATGGGGCAGGAGAACACCCCGTTAGGTGGCATTTCACTTCCTAGTGCCCCCACAGCAAGCTGATGGGCCTGCTGATCAGTGCCTGGGGGTGATGGCTGGAGTCTTCTCCTCCTTCGTCTTCATGTGGGCTCCATTTCCAGGCACTTATCCTCCTCAGACTCTATTTCCAAGGAATTGCCCACACTTTCCAAGGGCACTGCCAGTCACCACCAAGCCTGTTGCCCAGGGAGAGTCCCTTCACCCTTTCTGCAGAGCAAGGGTTACAGATTCAAACACCCTGCATGCTGCCCGTGTTGATGTGTGTGTTGGCAGGAGAAGACACCAGGAAACATGGTGTTGGCTGAGACATGGGTGAGGTCCTGGAGCACGGCTGGCCCGTGTGCTGCCCTCGGGAGCTGTACATGGGCAGTTCCATCCCCGCTGCCAGGAATCAGGTCATCCATCAGGCTGACACGATGCAGCTGCTAGTGCGCAGTAGCATCACAGACAGGAAGTAGCAACGGCAGGAGCCAGCTTTGGCCAAGATGCTGAGCCAGGGTGGCAAAGAGACAGCAGCGTGGGGGAGACTCAGTTTGGAAGCGCTCCTGCATCCCCCCTGCAGCAGAGCATGGAGACATGGGACTAAATAAGCCTGACTCAGCTGGGAGCCGGGCTGAATCACGCCGTGCTGTGCACCTTCCCGGCAGCTCCCCCTCCATTGCCCAGCCAGCGCTTGCAAAACCCCATGAGATCATGGGCGCAGGAGGGAGCTGAACTGCAGCCAGGCTCTATCCAGGTGAGGTTACAACACCCGGTGCATCTGCTCCATCCAAAACCCCTGCTGACACCCCTCAGTAGAGCTGGTGACACATGAATCCGGCTGCCCCGTCAGCACTGCGCCGGGGGATCTGCTTCCAGCAGCCCTCAACATGCCTTGGGAATGCTGCAGCCTGCCTGTGCCTCCGAGGGGACATGACCGTCATTCCTGGCCTCGGAGTAAAGCCCCACAGGGGGAAAGAGAAAGGAGTCAGGGGACAAGGGTGGGATTTAACCCTGGCGGTGCTCAGCAGCTGTGCCCCTGGCTGCAGAATGGAAGCGATGCTCTTGGGTCAGCCATGTGCTGCAGGGCACCATGGCTGGGCACAGTGTCACAGGAAGGCAGAGCATCATGAGAGAGCCATGGAACCTAAGGAGTTTGCTTATGGCCATGGCCACATGCTGCCAGTCTCTGTGCTGCAGGCTCCAGCGAGACCAGCAGTGATGGGGCCCTTGTGTTTCCACATCCTTTCATCTCGAAGGCACTGCCAGCTTCTGCTTTCCTGTGCAATGCCAGACATGAAGAAAACCCCAAATGTGCTTCCTCTGAGTGTGACCAAGAAAACCCAGACTGGGAACAGAACGAGAGCCTGAAACCAGGGAAAGGGAAACAGGAATTAACAGGGACCAGGGAGGTAAAAGGGTCTTGGTGTACTAGGCAGCCGCATAGTTTAGTGTTAGAAATGCAATGGCAGGCATGGCAGCAGCAACCTTAAATATTGCCTAAGTGCCATGAAAATTCTCCATGCTCCTGCCAGGATGTTAAGGGTGAAGCCCATGGGATACGGCTGCGGTTGGAAGGGGAAGCTGGACCTCCTCTGGTGGGGAGCTAAGCTGAAGGACCAGCCCCTGGAGAGCAAACCTGGCAAGCGAGAAAGAAGAATGTGAGGGTTTTGTCTTGTAGCTTCCTGCCAAAAGCTGGCACGGCTGTAAACAGGAGCGCAGAACAATGCGGCCTCCTGTCCTGCAGATGCTAAAGCCGTCACCTGGGGAGCTTCCTGCAATCAGCCGGTGGAAGGACACAAAGGAACCCCCACATGCTTTCCTGCTATTTGTCATGTGCCTGATCTCTGCTCGGTCCCCACCATCCCCCAGGGCCGTCTGTCTCACGCTCCAACAAGAGGATGTGGTTACACAGACCGACCTCTGGTGAGGCACAGGCTCATCCCTCAGCCTTGCTGCTCCACGCAGGGAGAAGTGCTTTTCTTTACGACTTGTGACTCACCCCACAGCCTCCCCACGCTTTGCATTTACCCTGGGTTGGTTCTGCAGGAGCTGCCTTGTCTTCCCCTCTACCTGGGTCCTGGCACCGCAGAGGGACCCACAGCACTCTGCAAGTCCACTCTGCCCGCCACGTGTTGTGGCTCTTACAGTGCCCAGAGCTGGCACGATGCTGCAACTGGCTTCTTTCTGAGGCTCTTGTATTCAGACCACTGCACCTCTGCAAGGCGTTAATCTCTGGGTCTGAACACTGCCATGCTGGAGCAATCCTCACGGGTGAGTATTTTTAGAAAGCTTGAGCTCAGCCCATGTAGTCACTCCTGAGCTATGCCAGGACAAAAAGAAAACAACCACTTGTGCCTGAACAATACCAGCCCAGAACAAAAAGCCTCTGCGAATGGTGTTTTCCAGCATCACTCAAAACCAGCCAAGCTTTGAAAGATGAAACTTGCAGTCAAAAAGAAAAGGAAAAGGTTCCTCGTGAACAGAAAGGGCTTTGACAATTGACTTAAATAGCCAGATTAAAGAAAAACAACGTTACATAAATACCACTGGGCGTGCTGGAGCTCGCCTGCAGCTCCTGCCTCTGTCTCCATCCCAGCCGCCTCGCTGCACTAGCCAGACCCAGAGTGCTTGTTGCCCACTGGCTGCAGCATGGCATGGCCCTGTGGTTAAAGCCACCTGCAAGGGAAGGAGCCTGCAGTCCCTGCACCCACAGCTACGGGCCCCGAGGGAAAGAGTTATTGATGGAGCAAGGAAGCAACCTCAGGGGATGCAATTCCTCTCTATCCCCAGGCCATGGAGCTACCTGCAGAGCTGGCCAGGACTAACACTGTCTTGCTGCTAGCCGTATGCTGGCTGGCATGCAGGAGCTGCAGCCATGCGGGTGATCAGAGGTCACCATGGTCTCTGGAAACCACCAAAACCTCTGGTGCATTTTGTGCCCTCTGAACAGCCTCAAATGGGTGTTTCTGAGGGCTCCTGCTGCAAAAATGACCTGTTTTCCAGTACTGCTCAATGGCTCACAGGAGACATGGAGCCAGGGGGTGACTTCAGCAGCAGAGAGATGAGTAGTGTGTGCTGAGGAGGGTACCAGGAGCTCAACCTTCTCAGCCAGCAAGCGGGCTGGCTCCCATCCTCCTCCATCTGCAGCTACAGCTGCTGGGGATGACTGTGAGCCCCAGAAGCTCTTGGCATTCTCCACAACAGTGGATAAACACACACATGTAAGTGCAGGCACGTTTCTTCACTGCAGGCCATGGAGAAAAACCAGTCAATTTTAGTGCATTTTGGTTGCAACTGTTTGGATAATGAGGATTCAGTAAGTCAATGTGGGAGTTCGGGTGCTGCCCCCATTGGTCATAGCTGCTGGCTCTCCTCAGCCCACAGGGTACAAGCAGCTCCAGTGCCCCTGTCTGGTCCCTCCTCATGGGAACAGTTCCCCCATCCCAGCAGGGAAGACAGCCACAGGGTATCTCTTGGATCCATCCCCACTGGGGTATTGGGTGCCAGCTTGTTAAGCTCTCCCTGGAGGTCTCTGGTTTCCACCCATTTTGGCTCCTGAGGGTGTAAGAAGTGTGGGGTTTCCCCTGCTGTTCCTGCCTCCATCCTTCTCTGGATGGTAGGATGCATGTTGAGGAAGAAAGCAACCAGGCATGGCTCAGCACAGCAGCTGCTTCTGACATCGCACCCACCCTGTGGCTACAGCTCTCACCATGAGTTGCAGCCCTGTTTTTCCCTTTTAAGAGGGAAAGTGTTGCTGAAGCTTCAAAGCTGTAGAGGCAGAGGAACTATAAAGCTCACAAGTGCACGCCATGTCCTTGAGAAGAGCAGTACCAGTGTGTGGTGATGGACTTGAGCCTGGGCAGGTAACGACGACTGTGTAACAGGGGATCTGGTTTGGTTTCAGTCTGGAAGCCAAACCTATCTTATCTTTTTATTGCTTAGGATATAGCAGCTGTGCAAGCTGTTATTCTTTAACTTGCAGGAAGCTGAAACTCACAGGAGCACTTAATGCCATTCAGCAGCAGTTCTGAACAGCACTGAGCTTAGGGTTGCTGCTAACAGCCTTGCAGGGGCAGAGCATTTAATTACTTATTCCTAATTACTTAGTTGAGGAAAATGAGAGGGGTGGAAGCCTGAAGTGATTAACAAACTGTTAGGGCAAACAGCCCAGCCAGGCTAGTGAAAGGCAGCATCAGTGTTGGCCATTTCTCTGTTGACATGGGGCCGGTCTTTTGTTCTTTGCACAAGAGGAATCATGTAATACTTTGATAAAGCAAAGGACTTACTGTCAACACTGGGCCTGCTGAGGCCAGACCTCATTGGAACTAAACATGGCCAAAACTATCCCATTCAAATGACTATACATATATACAACCCACTGTGTGCTGGAAGCCGGGTAACCTGACTTTTCCATCCTCTACCAGCACTTGGAGCTGGTCTCGGCATAGCATCCCTAGCAGGGAGGGCAGCACAGCTCTCCCTTCTTGCAGGCATTCACCACGGCCTGGAGCAGTTGGACATTAACATGGAGTTCAACAGGCAGCACAAATGTCTTGGGGAAAGGAACAGCTGTGTTAGAGCTTGATGCAAGTGTAAAGCCAACAGGATGAATGGAAAGCCTCAGACTGTGCACCTTGGACAAGGCTGTGAGGACAGAGGCACCGCACTGGACTTTGGGGGGGATCTTGGCGTTGGGTTCAGAACATACCTGGGGAGGGAGAAGTGGATTTAGGCACCAACCACTGTGTCCTTGATAAAATAGCAACCAGGAACACTGGAAGCTGAGAAAGCTGCTGAAATATAGACAGCAAATCCTTAGCAGACCAGAGGAGCATTCAATGAGCTCAACTTCAGGAAGGAAAACCAACTGCATCCTTGTTGGAGCGAACAGAGAGGAAACATTTTCCCAGCTAACATGGAAAAAGCAGCTGCTACTGAGGAATTACCTACTACCTTCAGATCTTTCTTCTTGGGAAAAGCTGCTGCTAAAGGTTTCATGCACCATGTTCAGGTGGCATAAACACTGCTGTGCAACCCCACTACATAAATACTCCACTGGTTGATTCCCACTTGCACCTCCTCTGTTTCCAGCAGCTGTGGGAAGCCCTGAAGCCTCCCCAGTAGTCAGCAAATGGGGACCTGAATTAAGAACTGGCCACAGAAAACACCCTTGTGCTTTGAGTCCTGTGTTGTGGTGAGAAGTGTGCAAAGCACTTGGGGAGTCTCAAGGTGACCCCAAAGCCCTCCTTCTTCTCTCCACCCATCACACTGTTTCTGAAGGGTTTCCACAGGACACGTGGGTCTTCAGCATTTATCTCAAAGAAACAGCTGAATGGCACCTTAGCTCTGCTTTTCCTCAGTAGGAAGTGATAAAGTAGCTAATTTATACTGCCCCTTAATTACACAATGCAAAGTCACTGTGTTTTTTCCTGTTCTGGTGATGGTGAAGCATGGAAGTCGACTGTTGTTGGGTTCATGACGCTGTTCCCCTGCTTTTCCTGCTCATGCAGGAAAATGGAGACAGTCTTTACTAGAAGTGTTTACAGAGCAGGAACACCAGAACTGCAGGGGAAATTGCCTGGCCTGGAACATGAGCAGGACATGAGCAGCACAGCTTCTGTGGCCTCCTGAATGAAGTAAAATGCCAGTTTTTTACTGACTGTAACTGACCAACAGTTCTTCACCAAATTACATCCAAATGACATCACCTCTTGCAGCGTGCCAGGGGTGAGATCAGCCCAGCCCATCTTGGGGGACCAGCACCACCACTTTGCACTGCTGCCCAGGCCCTGGGGTGATGGGAGCAAGCGAGAGCAATGCCTGCAGCACTGTGGCTGCAGCAGGACATGGATCACCACTCCCCTGCTTCGTCAAAGGTCATAAAATGTTATTGCAGAGGCACAGAAGAAAACGGCCTCACCTCTCATAACAACCTGTGCCACGGTGGTGAAATGGAGCGGAGCCAAAGCAGGTTTAAGAGTGACTGAAGGAAACAGAGGTTGGGAAGGAGTAAAAAAAAAAAGGGAAAGAGAAAAAAGCAGCTTGTACTTGGTGATTAAGCACTTACAATGTTCTCATGCGGCTTAGATAAGCAAACTGGAAATAAGCACCACAGCGGGCATCAGTCCTGGTGCTGTACTCTGCCTACAAGCACAGGAGGAGGCTGGGAGCACTCAGAAGATAGGTTGATTGGAAACAGGTGTATATAGGGAGGAGATGGGAAAGGCTGAAGGCTGCTCACAATACAAACGCATACTGCTCCCTCAGTATAAAGGTCAGGGCTATTAAAGTGAAAAGGCTGCCTGTTGGCTGGGTTCACCTTTGTGAGCAGATTTAATCATTCATACAAGGGAAAGGGAGACTTTCAGGGTCCACAAGCAGGAAAGGAGTCAGAACACAGGGGAACAAGCACAATTCAGGTTCCTTGTGTGCAAGGAGCCGCTGTTACTCTGCATGCAAGAGGCAAGCTCTTCCTCTGGCATCCTGGAGTGAGCAGTACCCAAAGAGGGTCCTAGAAGCAGCACTAAAAGCCCTGTGAAAGTAACCCACTTGTTTGCTATTTTGTGCTTGCCTTTTCAGTAGGGATCAAGTCATAACCCAGTGCTTTCCCAACCCATCATCACTAACCAGCCACTGAGGTGCCAATACTCCCTCTCGTCTCTCTGGAAAGATAAGGGACTTCCCTGTGATTTCCGAGAATCGAGTTTTATTCTCCAGCTAGGCAACAGCAACTGCTAAAGCTCTCTTTATTACAGACATATAAAAGGAGATCCATAAAATATTTCTCCCTATTTTCTCTTATAAAATTATGACTCGAGCCCGTGGATTTGTGGAGGAGTTGTACCTGTCCCAGCAACACGAGGACAGAGGGACAGAGACAGGTTTCACAGACAAGGCAGAGGCATTCTCAGATTTAAATAAACCCACCCAGGGTAGGTATGTACCAACATCTTGCAGGGAGCAGCTGCCCTCTGCTCCGAGCTATCAGATACTAAGCAAAGAGACAAACATTCCTCCCCTGAACTCAGCAGCAGCAGTTCTGCACGTCAGCTCTTTGCTGATAAACACAGGCTAATTCCAGCTGCATTCCCCATTTTGAGAATAAGCAGCCCTGCTCCTCAGTGCCCTTTACAACTACTGCTGCTCAAGAGAAGAGGGTGGGTAGGAGGGAAGGGTTACAATACTGTCAATCTCCTAAAAGCCCCAAACCAGAAGAAAACCCCAGGCTGTACAAGGCAGGTCGTTCATGTGCCCCTCAGGTCTCCCACGCAAGGAATGCACAATGTGGACGTGTCTGGAGGCAGAGGTACAGCTACCCTTTAACTTCAGGCTCCAATGAGTTTCTTGAGGAATGCCTCCAGCTGATCCTCATCCTTTATCCCCACAAACTTATCCACAACGTCTCCATTCTTCATAGCCAGCACGGTTGGCACTGCAGACACCTATGGGCAAGGGAAGCAGGGAGACATGGGTGAGCAGAAGCTGGGCCTGGGCCCCACATGGAGCTCCACAGAAGTGGTTACAGGAATGACGTATCTGCTCTCAGAAAGAGAGGCCAGTTGAGCTCCATGTTCCTCCTCTCCCTGTGGCTTCATCTCTGTACTGCTTAAGTCAAGGCTGAGCAGCTCTTAAGTTTAAATAAGGCCCAAAATGTTAAAGACAAACCCAAAGCTAACATAAAAACAAGGCAAAGCTTTTATCCCCTCTCCAGTACAAATTCCTCTTCTCCTTCCTTTTTGTCCTATCATAAGCAAACAAACCCAGTCTTTTACCAAGACATCCCTCAAACATGATGACCTTTGGACATTTTATGGCCAGGGTGGTTTCAGACTTGACCCGTGTTCTTATGCAGACAGGATTGGAGCCAGAGCAGGGTCCTCCCAACACTGGACAGGCAGATTTCCTGCCCCATCCTATCATGGTAACAACAACCCCCTCCAACCCATCCTTCCTTTTCTGTGGATCCCTGATGATCCTGAGATCCTAAGAAGAGATAAAGCTCCTCTGACCAAAGCGAGTCCTGCTCTGGGTGCTGCTTTTTTTAGCCAAGAACAAAATTTTCTTGGAATTATCCAAGAGGACAGCAGCAGAAATGACAACACTCCCCAGGGGCTTGCTGGATGACAGAAGAGACCCCAGGGACATGATTAAGAAAGAAGCAACCAGAGCTCAAGAGAGCTGCTGTGGTAAGAGAGATCTGGTCATGTTTGTGACCCCACAGTACACTTATCTCTGCAAAGCTTCCCCTCAAAACACATCTTTATCTTGCCTGCTGCCTACCCCATTAGCCTGCAGGGCCTTCCCATGTGTGCTGCCAGCCCTGCTACCAGCAAGGGTCTGCAAATTCTTCCTTGGGAAACCCGCCAGAGGGCTGGCTTTCCTCCCACCAGGAGCCTCAGATGAAAGGGACATTTTGTGCTTTCCTTCCCACCCGGCCAGTCCAGCATAGCTGCTGCAGTCTGTCCTCCAGGGCTTGAGTCTCATCTGAAGGGAAGGGAGTGCCGGGGCTGCTTCAACACACGATCTTCAGCTCCTCCTAGTGACTGGTGGGAGCAGATCCAGAGGGCTCAGGCCTCAGCACGGCCAATGGTGCCACCAACATGCTTCGTTGGTTGTGATTTTAGGGGTTAGAAAGGATAGCACTACAGTTAGCTGGTCTCTTCCCCCCTGAAAAGGACAAACCTCCATTGGGCCTCCCTCTGGTTTGCAAAGTGGGTTAATAACAAACAGAGTTGGCCCAGCTCCATCCAAATAAAACATAAGCACAACCAGCAACAGCAAGGGCCAGGCCATCGCAGCCTGGGTGAGGAACAAGAGACTATTTGAAGCACTACAGAGAAGCAGCTAATGCCAAGTTACAGGGCTCTGAGTGCTGAGCAGCACAGCCAGGAGCTGCACACAACCCTTATCCCTCCTTCTCTTTCTTTTTTTGTGCTGGGCAGCAAACCCCGAGAAGGGGTGGCAGGTCTGGGGCTGGGTGAGAACCAGGGGCACTGAGCAACTGCCTCTGCCCAGAAAACACGCCGCTTTTGACATTTTCCTTCCTGCTGTCTGCAGCAGGGGCAGCCTCTTAACGGAGCACATACTTTATTTACAGCTCAAGAAGCAAATGCCATGGGAATTTCTAGAATGCAAAGCTGTTGCCTTTTCCCTCCCTCCCAACTTCTTTTTCTGGGTCCCATCTGTACCGGACCTAAACAAACCCCTCCACCTCCCTCGAGAGCACTTTTAGAGGAGAAAAAGTCAGGCTGCTTTTGATTAGCACTGACCACAGAGATAAATAAACGGGGCCATCCAGGCTATTCCTGGCAGCACTTGTTCCAAGGGAATTCTCTCCCATCTGAAACTGGGGCTTTTATACAAGCTTGGATGTCACACAATGGAGCAGGGAGAAGGATTTCACCCAGGCTTCAGAATAAGGCATAACATGGGATCAAGCTCTGCTGCTGAACAACCAACCTCTCTGAGCTCCTAGAGAAAGGGCTGCCCCTTTCCAGCAGCCATGCACACAGGCAACAGGCCAAAACAGGAGATGTATCTGAAGAATTTTAGGAGTCGGCAGATGAAACAAAAGTATTTCTTCTTCCTTTCTGCTCTGGGGTCAGAGGTGAGGAGAAGGCTGGAGCAGCAGAGAAAGGCCACGACCAGAGATGAAAGGTGTTAGATAAAAGGAGGAATCCCCAGAGAAAGAACTTTTGTGCTGGACATAACCAGACAGGGAAAGGCGCCGGGACGTGTCTAGCTGCAGGAAGCGTGTCCCCGCTCTGTGCTGGGCTGGGAGCCAAGAGAAGGAATGCACCAGCATTCCTCAGCTCTTTCAGGGGGTCTATCCCCTTGCCCTGCCTCCCTCTGTGGTGAGGAGGCTGCTGAAGAGGATGTTGTAGCAATTGAGCAGTGAGCTGGGGGCTGCATGTGTGGGCAGGGAATTAACATGGATGGAAAGACACTTCCTGGCAGCTTGTGGAGAAGTCGTGGTCGCTGAAACCCCTTGAAACAAAAGCTTTCTCAGCCTGCAGATGCCCAATCACCAATGGAATGACTTTAAAACATTTTCTGATTCCTCCCAAATACCACCTTTGGTTATCCTGATCTCCCCCAAACACTGTCTTTGATCCCTCTTTGATATCAACTTGGTGTCTTCCCATCAGCTCTTATGTGCACATCTCAAGCGGTAACTTTCCAGAAGATGAAGCAAAACCAAGCCCATGCCTAGCACATGAACCAAACTCCTACCTTGAAAAGGATACCCTAAACTATGAAGAACAAAGCAAAAAGTTCTCCTTTACCCCTATCCGTCTGCAGCTACCCTGCTCACAGACACTACCTGGGGATGGGGCTTAGCCATGGGAATTATGGTCAAAACCACATACACACATCACTCAGAACAGAGGATGCAGCAGAGATCCCTAGGACCTCCTGCAAAACAGAATCTTCATTATATTTTTATACAGGCCGGGAAAGTTGGGGCTGTTCAGCCTGGAAAAGGCTGCGTAGAGACCTCATAGCAGCCTTCCAGTATCTGAAGAGGGGCTACAGGGATGTTGGGGAGGGACTCTTCACCAGGGACTGTAGTGGCAGGAGAAGGGGTAACGGGTTCAAAATTAAATGGGGAAATACAGATAGGTTAGATATAGGAAGGTCAGAAAAAAGGAATAAGTTCTTTACTGTGATGGTGGTGAGGCACTGGAACATGGTGCCCAAAGGAGTGGTAAATGCTCCATTCCTGGCAGTGTTCAAGGCCAGGTGGGACAGACCCTTGGGCAACGTGGTCTAGTGTGAGGCATCCCTGCCCATGGCAGGGACTAGATGGTATTACAGTCCTTTCCAACTCAAACCATTCTATGATTCCATGATGCACCAGAACAAATCGCTGGAAGCTGGCCCTTGCCTGCTGACAGCCCCAATGCTGCATGCACCTATGCACCAAGGCTGCAAGACAGGCAGACCCTGTAGACAAATGTGTGTACATAGACTGTGCTGGTGTTCCTTTGCCATCCGGAGGGAGAGCACACACACAGAGTGTCAAGCCTGTGCAATTTGGGAATTTCCTGGCTCTTTTTAATGACCTTTCTTCACATGCACACACTCTGCTGTTTTCCAGCCATCTGTGATTATCGTCTTGCAATTCCCGCTAATCCCACCTACTGGAAAGCTTCGGACAATACAAAAGTTGAGCTAATAATCTCTTCTCCTTTTCTCCTTAGGATGGTTGCTACAAGAGTCCTGCCTGCATCTATTAGGATTTACTAACTTTCTGACCACCTCTGAAAGAACTTCACCCTCTTCACCTTCACCCTCGAGCTACACAGCCTTCAGGCTTGCAACATACAGCCCTGCTCAGGAGCCAGCAGCCATCTTCCTTGGCCTAGGGCATCTCTGCCAGCACATCAATAGCTAGAGCAGCACCTAAGGTTTGTGGGAACTGCAAATCACGACTGCAGGCACTGGCTGCGTGGATACTCCACCACAGCACAGGCAGAAAGGTCTCCTTGGAAAGAGTGGGAGGGAACAAGCTGTTTCCACTTCCTCCTGGCTCGGCAGGGTGTGGGAATGGCAGTGTCTCCTCCAGGCTGAAGAACATAGCAGCTTGCTTGGGACACTTTGCTGGGCAGCTTGAGGAGCTTCCTGTACCATCCTAGCCCTGGGACTCATCTGCAGAGGGGGAGCAGCTCCATATGTGAGTGGGAATTAAGCATTTTCTTCCCTGTAAAACACGGCAACAGGATGCCTGGACTCTGCAGACTGAGTTGTTTACAAGGAGAGACAACAGAAGTGAGCACAGTTGTCAGAGGAGCTTTTACACTTCTTAGACTACCTAATCACTGACACAATCATGTAAACCAAAGCTTCTTTTCCAGTCACTCTGCTCTATCCTGGAAGCAAGACAGCACAGAAACACACCCAAGAGGCTTGTGAAACACTAGTGTAAGTCCTAAGGTCGATGCTTGTCAACAGCAAGATGCATGTTCCTGTTGCTTATATGTGTTCTCTGACCTGGCTTCTTCTACCTATCTAAACAAAACCCATGGTGTCTCCTTGTGCTGGGGTTTAAGGATGGGACATTGTCATTCAGCAAGAAATTTTGCATAGGGAAGGGCTGGCTGCATGAAGAGCCAAACCATGTTCAGGGCAGGGCAGATTTGGACTTGTTAATTCACGTTCCTGCCCTGCACTTGAGCAGCCATGCAGGCAGTATAGTGTTGTGTATGCTGCAGGCTCCTTAAAGCCAGGCAAGCATTCATGTTGACAGATGCCTGTAAGACTCAGAGGACACCTGTCTGCAGAATTAGAGGTGGGGATGCTGAACAAGCAGCAGAGCTGCAGGAGGGCCAGTCAGCAAACCTCACCTACTGACAAGTGAACAGAGGGTTCAGGAACCTGTAGGCACTGGGTTTCCCCTCCCAACACCAGGCACACCTCACCCCAAGGAGGGACCTTCTTTGCACTGCCAGCAGAAGAAAGTTTGTGCTCTTCCAGCTCCTACCTCATACTCAATAGCAAGGTCTGTGTGATCATCGATGTCCACTTTGGCCATCAGCACCTTCCCCTCCTGCTTGGCCACCATCTTTTCTAACCTGGGGCCTAGGATCTTGCAAGGGCCACACCATCTGATAGAGAAAGAGGAGAGAGGACATTAGAAGAGGCAAGCACAGCAGCCTCCACTCAAAAGCCAGCCTGGAAACACCATTCCCAAACGAAAGGTCCACAAAGGAACTGTCAAAGAGTTTTGTGTGTGCGGCGGTGGGGCTGAGTGGAAGACGAGGTCACCATTCACCATTCATGGCACTTTTCATGTCATTTTTATCACACCATAATCTGCTCTGCCAGCCTTGGTGGTCTTCCTGCTCCTCTTCTCAGCCATTTATCCCAGCCCTGCTTTGTGTCCTCGCTGCTGGGTACGTGCAGAGCTGTGACCCTGCTGCCCACAAAGCTGCCCTGAAACCAGTGTTGCTCCTGGGTGCAGGGACAGCAGCAACACTCAAATCAATTTCTGCCAACCATCATAGATTTCCCCTCCACACCCATTAGCAGGGTCTACAGAACTTCCCTTTAGCTGCAAAACTCACAGAGGTATCACAACTGTTCAAGGAGAGACCACCTATGCCAAACCCAAGTGCAATAGTAGAAGACTTTGCGAGGCACTGTACATAGAAAACATCCACTGCAGCCTCTAACAGCATCAGTTAGGATGGTTTGAATTTACTCAGAAAAACATAAGTTAAAGCTCTTAGTGACCTTTTCTTTTAAAACTGAAGCTCTGGTAAACTTTGCTCCTTCTCAGCCTCCCTCTGTACCAGGTTTCAGGCTTTCAATTATTTATCCTCCCCTCTGGGCTCATCCTGGTTAACATTCATTTTGGTTTGTCAGTTTGGTCTATTTAAAGAAGTTTTGGGGCTGTTTCATACTGTGCTTGCCCAGGATCAGCCACAACAGGCTCACATGACAGCACTGTGGGACTAGGGAAATACATGAGAAAACAAAGATAATCAGTATCGTTAATCCAGCAGATAACATCTAGGAATATTTTTACTGGCAAGAAGATGACAGTGTTTTTATTGATGACAAATGCTGCTGTTGGCATCATATGGCTGTTATTAATTCCTAAGGGCATTTACAGTCAAGAGCCCTGCTTCAAGAGCACATAGCATACAAAACTGGAAAAACACAACATGACAGTGTAACGATATACCAACTGCAGTGTTCTTCCACAGCTACTCACATCAGTTAGTGTTTTCAAGAGGGTATTTAATCCACCAAGGGGATATCAGAGCTTTTTCTTGAGGTGTCACTTGCAGGATTGTCGTGGTTTAAGGCGTAAATCAATTTGCCTGCCCACTCACTCCTCCCAACCTTCTTTTCCCCCCCCACCTTACGGGGGGGGGAGGGGGAGGGGGGGGAAAAAAGAGGAACCGAAAGAATGCAACTCCTATGGGTTGAGATAAGGACTGTTCAGCAATCAAGGTATAACACAAAT
>JASSUY010033320.1:0-23331 GCA_032466535.1 Forpus xanthops
AAGATTTTTCAAATATGATGGACAGTGGCTTAGCAACTTCATCTGCCAGCTCCTTCAGGACCCGTGGATGGATTTCAACAAGTCCCATGGACTTGTATGCGTTCAGGTTCCTAAGAGGGTCTCGAACCAGATCCTCTCCTATAGTGGGCCCAAGTTCTTCATTCTCACTGTCCCTGCATCTGCCTTCCATGACTTGGGTGGTACGGTCAGAACATTTTCCAGTGAAGACTCAGGCAAAGAGATTGTTAAGAACCTCAGCCTTCTCCATATCCATGGTAGCCAGTTCTCACGATGGTTTCTGAAGAGGGCCCATGTTGTCCCTAGCCTGTCTTTTATTTGCAATGTACCTGTAGGATCCCTTCCTGTTATCCTTAACATCCCTAGCCAAGTTTAATTCTAAGTGGGCCTTAGCTTTACTAACCTGGTCCCTAGCTTCCCGCACAACATCCCTGTATTCTTCCCTGGCCGCCTGTCCTTGCTTCCACCTTTTGTAAGCCTCTTTTTACTTCGAATTTTCCTCAGCAGCTCCTCATCCATCCAAGGAGGTCTCCTGGTCTTCCTGCAGCACTTTCTTCTAGTAGGGATGTATCACTCCTGAGTTTGCAGCAGGTGATCCTTGAATATCAGCCAACAGTCTTGGGCCCCCCTGCCCTCTAGGGTTATATCCCACGGAATCTTACTGAGCAGGTTCCTGAAGAGGCCAAAGTCTGCTCTCTTGATGTCCAGGGCAGTGAGCTTGCTGCACGTCCTTCTCACTGTCCTGAGGATCTCGAACTCGACCATCTCATGATCGCTGCAATCAAGGCTGCCCTGGAGCGTCACATTTCCAACCAGCCCTTCCCTGTTGGTGAGGACGAGGTCAAGCATGGCACCTCTCCTCGTCGGCTCCTCTATTATGAAACTAGACTTCCATACATGAAGTCTATATACATGGAACTAGTAATCCATACACGGAGGAAAATACAGGCAGACACTCCTATCACTCTATGTTATGAGCCTTTTAGATAATGATGCTTTTCATGGGTGATCTATCATCACTTCCAGAACATTTCAAAAGTTCTTCCTTCTCTTAAGCTTAGCTCTAATGATTTCCTCTTATCTGTGCCTATTGTAATCCAATAATCCATGGGCTTCCTGTTTGTGGGAGAGAGTGAGTTATAACTAAGCCATAAAATTTTATTCCAACTTAGCCATAGAACTGATTCTCAGACTGAAAACAACTTTAAAGAAATACTAAAGAAATTTGTGGATGATCTAAGTTGAAGTTTACAAGCTTTAGAATTCTTTCTTTTTTTTTTTACTTTTGTAACCTAGAGATGGTACTTTGTTTTTTTGGTTTTTTTTTTTTTTTTTGAATGAAATCACAGATTTGCTAAATTCTTCTTAATAATAAATTTAAGTTGAAAACATTAGATCAAAGGCAACCCTTGGATATCCATTTCTAGGTTTTCCTTTCTTTAGACATATCTTCATATTTCCCATTATACTACGTTAGTACTGAGATAATCAATATCAAGGAACAGCTGGGAAGAAAGTTCAGCAGCACTTATGACAAGGACCAGATTATATTTTTCTCCTTGAGCATTTCCATATGGCTCCGAAGGACATGATATTTAGACATGGTTGGACAAATCCTGATCTGTTACCCTGTGGAAACATTCACTGATGTGCTTGAACTCCATCCCACCTGCTCCCAGATGCTGCCACCTCCATCAAGTCACTCCCCAGTGAAATGGTATTTTGAGTGCAAAGAGAAGAACATATTTTGCTGTTCCAGGACTTGGTTCACTGAAAATTAGAGGAGCTAGGCTTTGTTTTTGGCAAAATTTCTCGGTTTTGCATTGCATTTAGAGGCAACCTGCAAACACTAATGTGTTCACAGGTTGATCCTGTGATACTGCCTGCCATCTGCAACCACTGTTCTCAACTCAGAACAGCCTTTGTTTGTACCCTTGTTTGACTCAGCGGGTCAGATGCAATCATAACATTATTGCTTTTGGTTGCTCTCCTAATTGACAGTATTGCCAGCTTTATTGCTAGTTTCATACAATATGCGGTTTTGCTCAAGCATCTTCCTGAGGAATTGTGTCATAGTGGGAAAGTCTCAGCTCATATTTAAACAAAGCCTAACCCACAGGGTGGTGGGAAAAAGACTGAAAATCCAGAACTTAAAGGCTAAAAACTTGACACTTTTTTAATGTCCAGTAAGTTAAAACTAATTCTCATAACTTTTAAATAACTCTGATGACATATGAAGCATTTGCCATGTGTTTGAATTTTTATAGTCATAGAACAGATGAGGTTGGAAGGGACCTCAAAAGATCATCTGATCCAACTTTTTACTTGAAGTGGAGCCTAAGTATGATTTTCTAGCACTGTGTCCAATCACATCTTGAAAACCTCCAGTGATAGATACTCCCCACCATTTAGGATTAGCAAAACAAAATGATTACTCAAGTGGAAAAATAAGCTTTTAATTAGGTCTTTGAAGATGGTATCATGTTAAAACAATGTAATACTTTAAGGATTTGTCAAAAATGCATCTCATTCCAAAATAAATCCTATTCAAAACCCGAAAAGAAAAAATGGGATTGCAATGAGAACTTAGTGGATATGTAAATCATTTTCTGCTTCAGCATATAACATGGAAGTGAAGGATGGGATGCTAGTAGAAAACAGGAGACTAAAGTAAAACACTGACTACATATTACAGTATAAACTTCTAACCATGACGCAGTGAGTTGTACATTTGTGCTCTGCAAATATTCATTTGCCAATGGCAGTTGCTGTAAGTATCTGTATATCTAGTAGACCAAATACATTAACTTCCAGATAGAAGAAAGTCTTATTATTATTACTGGTGGAGTTTTGGTGTATATGAAAGATAACCTTTTTTCTCCTTGTAATTGGCATAAAGTACAAGCTTAATTTCTACAACAGAAAACTCTCCTAATTTTACTTTGAAGTATATAAACTTGTTTATTATTTTTTAACTGCTAAAGATTATGGTTTTTTTTCTTGATTGGACACTTGATAAAGTAGAAAGCTTACTAATATGTAAGAGCAGAAATCTCAATTTTCATTATTTGGATTAAACAGTTATAACTAAGTTTGTTTTTTTTTTAAAAAAAAAAAGAGTAATAGATGGATAGTTTGAAATCTATGTATTCCACTGGAAGACCTGTGTATCCTGCATTTCAGTATCATTAGGGGCTCAAGAAATAATGCATCAGAAACAAGACTTGGACTGTATTTTGTTACAGATCTATGAAAAAACATTGTTACTTTTTGTCAAAAACTCAGTCATAATTTTCCAATGTAGCTCCAAATGGATTATGTCAGTCAGTCTATGCTAAAGTTAAGAAAGGGAATTGCTGTAGCCAAAGAAGAAGATGATAAAAACATGCACATGCTGAGTGGATAAAAGAAAAATACAGCCCAAGAAACTTTAATAAATGTGCTCCAAAATCATTATTTTTATATTTAAGTAGGGCTTCGTAATGTCATTAAAAATTTAGGTCAAGCACATGATGTCCAAATGTTCTCAAGTAATACAAGGATAAAATTATCTGCCAGTAATTTGTGTCTACCAGTGGGTAGCAGCAGGTAGCAGTTAATTGAAGAGTGCCTTATCTCTAATTATTTTCTATATTCTGCTTACCAGCCATATTAGAGTGAATACACACAAAAAACATACATAAGTGCTTTTAAATCTGATATTAAAAAACATTTGGAAATTGTGATACTCAAATATATGTATTGTACAAGAAGCTCTGCAAAATCCTTTTTTTTTTAATGGCTTGGGGTCGAAGCAACCCTAAGGATCGTTTTCTGAGTTATACACATGACTGCATATTTCACAATGTTGCTCCCACAGATATAGAATTTAATTCAGCTATACCTTTTTTGTTTCTATTCTGCTTCATAGATTGTATCATTTCTGTTTCTTTTCTAAAAATAAAAAAAAAAAGTTTATGGCTTGAGGTATTGCAGTTAGTTATGAGCAATTCAAAGACACTCTGCAGCCTCTAAGACTGCAAAACTATTCTTGGCCTTTATTCTCTCTTTGGAGATTGAGGACATTTTGATCCAGCAGCAGCAGATGGCTCTCAGCTACAGAAGTGATACCAACACAGAGTTTCACATTCCATTATTGCAAAGTTCAAGCCTAAGAAATTGCTCTTTGACTTGTTAGGAAGAGCTATAGCTTCCCCTTAACCACACTAGCCCCAAGATCAACAGTGTATCACTTCATTACAGATTCTCCTTCATTCATGAGATTCAGTTTCCAGAACACATTGTCCACAACAACAATAACATTTTTATGTTGTCTTGGCATTTCTCATTGGTAGAAGTAGTGGTAGCTACTTTCAATAAGGGAACAGCTCTTGGATGTCCTTGTTTGCCATACAAACATGACAAGATGTAGGACATTCTCAATTAAGAAAATGCCTCACACGAGGCATGTAGAGCCCTTCATTTAATGCTTAAAAGTGAAAAAGGAAAATTTTTAGTATTTTGAAGTAATCTGTGCAGCTTTCTCTGGAAAAAATGAACAAAATCACCAATAAAGCCAAAGGTCAGGTAAGAAAATCACCATGAAGACAAGCTCTGCATCTCCCCACACCAGTTATGTGAGCATTAGATCTCACCTTATGAGCTAGAGGGATGAAACTGCCATAATTATACTGAGCCCATCTTTTCAGCATCTCTCAAACAAATTCTTCAGCCAGGGCTACCCTAGGAAGCCCCTCTGACATCCTCTCACCCTCCAGAGTGGCCGACGCTCAACCCCACTGAACTCCTTGGTGTCAGCAATGAATCCCCCTACCTGGCTTAATGTTAGAGAAAAAGTATTACTCTGCCAAGGCAAAGAGATTTCCCCTCCTGTGCTGAGACAGAGTTCCCAGGAGAACAGAATCCCAATTAAATGTGGCTTTTCTGTAGTGAATCTGTTTTAATCTAATCTTTTTGGACTAAGGGCTGGTACTGGTGTTAAGCAAAACTGTGTATTCTCAGACTGAAAAATGAGTGCAAAATTTTGCAATGGCTAACCTTGATGCTTGCTGAGCAAACACAAAGAGAGCGTCCGAAAGCCCTTACAGGTTTCTGGCTAATACTTGCATCCAGAACTCCATTTTACAGTAGCCAGACTTGCGTTTTCCCTGTACCTGTTGAATATATCTGGTAGCATAAGCAGATTTTTTCCATCCATATATATATATATAAGTACTTATCACAGATCAGTATCTCTTTTGACTTATATCATGACATGGGTTCAAAACTGTTACCCAGTATAAAACAGCCCCAGCAATTTAAGACACCATTATTCTGAGCTAACGAGATTAACTGAGGGTCACAGTAGCAATTCTCCACTGAGATACTGCCATCCTCTACTTATTAAATACTAACAGTTATAAATGTATGGTTAATATATATCCCAAAAGGAAACATCAATATGAGACAAAAGACTGCAGACATACCAGACACAAAACATCCTCAGCCTGAGAGAGGCTTCAGCAGAACGTGATTTTCACTGTGGTCCCTATCCCCTAAAGCCTTCAATCTCCCTTCTCCCTGAGGCTTCAAGTCTCAGTATTAATAGCAATTATATAAATTAAAAAAATATTCACCTAGTCCTGAGGAAGGAGATACAATAGGATGTGATCTTTCCAGTGCCCTGGACAGACCTGGGGGAATGCATGTCTGCAGTCACAGGCTTGATGCTGAGGTTTCTTCCTTTCATGGGCTCGTGATGTGGCCCAAAGCAAGACGCCATATGCAGCGGTGTTCCCCAGCTGTGTCCTCAGTGCTACCTACATCCATCCTTGATTCCTCTTTAGCTCCATGAGAGCACAGGCAGCCCAGAGCACAAGCCTTGAAGCCTCCTTTCAGCAGCACCTCTACAAACGGCTGAAGCTCAAAAGCAGTAGGTTATGCAGCCCAGGGACATCACACCCTTTACATCTGAGGGATCACCCCTGAAATAATTTTGTTGTAGTTGATAAATATTGTGAGTGCAAGGGAGATTGGCCCTATGAACAGGACAAAAGAGAAATTAAAAAACCCTTTAATACAAGGATAATATTTCATCTCTGCTCTAAGAAAGCTTTGTGGCAATGACAGAAAGCGAAAACTTTGAGGCTGGAAAACAAGATCATATAATTATGCTGACTTAGCAAGAGCATAAAGCAAAACAAGGTAACTGATTTTCCAATTGAATTTAATTTGGAGCATTTAAGACTTAAATAAAGAGAAAATTGTGGAAACTTATTGGAGCCAGAAACCATTAACACTATATTAGTCTAAAGGAATTCTGTCAAGTGCAATTTTAGCATTTTAATTTTTTTTTCCATGTAATTAATGTCCCTGCAACATTAGTTACACTGTCTTTGAAGCTGGAAAAATAGCGTTTACTTTATCTTCACTGACATTGAACTTTCCTTCACATCTTCTACAGAGATATTATACAGTGATCTCATTTCAGTTATAGTTTGGTTTATTTGTTTATTGGGCACCAGCGTGACCAACAGTATTACTTATCCCTACTTTCCCACAGCTGTGCATGATGCTTTGTAAGCAGAGATAGCCTCCCCTGGATATTAGGATACTGAGAGGCAGTGAAGAAAATAATGTTTGTTATTAGAGATGTGAGACTACACTTCAAATATTGTCCGTTCCCTATCTCATGAGCATAGCTCAGACCCCTCTCAGCTGGGACGCAGTTCATATGCACAGGACCATGCTCTCAGATGAAACTGGGTTTGAAAAGACATTTGAGGAGATGATAGAAAAGTCCAAAAGAACAGGACCCCCAAGGACAGTCAAATACATCAAGCCTGTTGGCTCACTCCTTACAGAGAAGATCTGTAAGAGATGAGACTGGCTTTAAAATCCTTCTGCTCCAGCAGCACCTTTGCACTGTAGAGGATAGTCCAACCATCTGGTCTTCCTTTCAGGGTATTAAACTCACAATATTTCACCCAAAAATAGGTAGAGGGCTGAAGCTCAAAAGATGACTTAATGGTATTAAAGGTCTTTTGCAACCTGAATGATTCTATGATTCAGTTGTCAGATGTCACTCAAAAAAAACAGACCTGTGCTACTAGAGTACATTTGTATGTGTTACAATCAAGGTTAACCTCCTGTTGCACAGATCATAAAAATCTCTATGCAGAGATTTGTGTTATTACAGGCATATAACACACATAGGTGTACATACCTGCCGGTAAGCCAATCTCCTTATATTACTGAACCCTTAGAAAGGAGCATTATTGTCATAAACACTCTTGTGGCACAAAATCCATTGCTGCTCCAAGCTTGGGTGCTGAGGACAGACATGCACCTGTTCCCATGAGCTCTGCCTGCAGGAACTAAACTCTATTACCCATAGGATATGACGCTGAAAGGATGCAATAATCAACTTCAATTTTGCTTCATCTTATTGATTGATCCCTCATTTCAGCCACTGATAGGATACAGAGAATTAAGGAGGCGATTAGCGTACTTAATTTCAAGAACTTCCCATATCAAGTTGCTTTATCTGGGAAAATTCTGACTGAATATACACAACACTGGCAGAAAAGCAGCTTACTCTCCAACTGATAGACTTAAATGTGTCTGATTAGCAGTTCATGGGTGGTGCCAACCAGTTTTCCAGAGTTGAGGACCAAGTCTTGTAGTTAAACATAGATATAAATAAGTCTTGGAATAATTAGTGTTCCAAATAGCATGTGGAATTTTTACCTTTAACTTTGTTTTATCAATCCTCTGGTTTCTAACGCTGTTTTGGGGAAATATTAAGACCTTATTATAAAAGACTGAAATGTGGAATCCTACGTTTAATTTCCTTATTTTTTCAAAGACTTGGAAATTGCTTCTGTATATGATTTCTCTGCCTTAATGAGTATTTGCAAAATTGTGTTATCAAAACTTTTCTTTTCCTTACCATCTTCCCATAAGGGATATTTGATTTTTTACTCATACAATGAGCACACTGGGAGTGTCTGAAATCAGTGTAGAATTCTGCAATCATGACACGCGTAACTGTGTTTACATCATCAGATTTAGTTATTCAGACAGCAAAAAAAATCTGAAAAATCCACAGCCACTATTAGATGCAGAAGAAAGGCCATTGGTGTTACTTGTGCTTGTGCCTGTCACACTTGTCCTGGGTTCAGCAGTTGCAGTCATTTTTCTTCTTCTTAGTAGCTGGCACAGTGCTGTGATTTTGACTTTCAGCCTGGGAGCAACACCGATAACACCGATGGTTTTAGTTGTTGCTCAGTAATGTTTATTCTGACCAAGGACTTTCTGAGTCTCATGCTCTGTCAGGGAGGAGGGGAAGCTGGGAGGAAGCAGAAACAGGACACCTGATAACACTTCAGAAATAACTGGTCTATTTGTACTATTCAAGCATCAAAGATGATCCAGGAAAACTATAAAGCAAATTTATAGTTATGATGCTTTTATAGTACTTAAAGAATTAATACCTCTTATGCCGTAAGTTACTATGATTTGTCAGCAATAGACTTTATATGACTTATTTTATAATGATTCATACAGACATCTCTCTCAAGCAAAGTTGCTTCAAAAAAAATTAATTTTTTTTTTTGTAATCATTTATTGTACATACCACATTGTTAGAAAACACTCATTTAGAGCTAATTTTGTGCTCTATGTGCAATACTTGAAATACTGTTTATGTCAAAAACATCTGAGAAGTATCTACAAGCAACATGTTAGTGTAACAGTCCTAACTGTAGTCAGTTTACGGCCTTTCTAAACTGCAGTTTTTCCTGTGCAGAAACCATTGAAAGCAACTGGGCTCCATATGGGTTCTCTGCACTGACCTAAATCTGTTCCCACTGATGATAATGGTAAAACTCCCAGGGCCAATTCTAAGTACTTCTGAAAGTCAGTTTGTAGACACCAGCATTTTAAGGAGCATTTTAAGGAACATTTTCCACAGCGTCACATATAGCCTTAATATTTGCTTGAAGCTAATGTTTGGCATACAAGATTTCTTCACCAGAGAATATATTTCTAGCAAAACTAAAACTTACTCCTTCCTCCGTTCTTCAAAATTGATGCTGTCAGTTTTGTGCTTTACTAAAGAAGCAGAGTTTATTAGTTTAAGCGACTTCAAAAAGACTGTATGAGCTCCTTTAATCATGCACAAAAGTTGCAAATCTTAACAGTACTGACAGGATCAAATTTTCAACTACATGAGGAAATTCTCAACTGTTTCTATTTCATATATTCTTATTCTTGAGCCTGTAGGTTCAGAAGCCTTTACCTAGATTCACATTCCATCAAAGATTAACACTTACCTTCAAAACTTGAGACCACAAACACACCTGCTAGAACAAATGAGAAGCTTGGAGATGGTTTTAACCTGTAGATTATGAGTACGGAAATGAGGAAAAGATGAAAGCCTGTCTTTTCTACAATCTCCTTGGTTGTACCTGAAGTATCATAATTGCAACAAATCATAAAGATATCTTTTTACTTTTTTTGTCCCATCTATAGTTTGCAAGACATTAGTGAGCTTACATATCTTCCTAGACATGGCGACAAGCAGACTGGGTTATGCTGTTTACCACAGCTTTATTACCTGAAAGACACAAGGTAAGGTAACAACATTCAGTATTTGCATGTGTCCTATGTTTGCTATATTTTGAAGAGAATTTATCCAATAGCTTCCTACTGGAAGACCTGATTATGTGGAATTAAATGCCCAGCTCTCACCAAAAAGTATCAGCAATAGCATGTTCAGTTCCTATTTATGTCTCTGGAAATCTCCCAGCTTTCATATTTTTGAGTGGGGATCTTTGCAAGCAGGTGTCACCATCACAGAACTCAAATTCTGAACGCCGCTTGAGCACATTGATATTAATATTACCTCAGTCCCCCGCTACTACTCTTGCTCCAGGAAAACCTGACAATGCATCAGGACCACTTGACTTGTCAGGCTCACAGGCCTGTTGAAAAGGCTGACTGATGAAGCATTATCTGCTGGTTTTTCAAACCCCTGGGACACTCAAACCAGCCTCAGAGAGGAAACTAGCCTTGCCTCTTGTTAATCTAGCTCCCCCCTGCCTCCCAAAAATGTGTCATGTTTATGCCTGCAGTTGTCATTCATCACCACAGGCTCCCATTTAAGCACACTGCCATGACACCCCCATGCAAGCAGGTCTCACCCCCACTGGAGGCTGTGGAAAAGCAGGGTAAGAGCTGACAAAAGCTAAGAAGAAAGTAACAGTGATAAACACACATAAAGTATAACTAGAACACTTTGCATGAGAGCTGTTATCAAATATTATTGTGAGATACAGGGGAAAGAGAAGGGAGACTGGTAATAGTTGGTTAATCCCTGCCTGCAGCTGCACATGCAGCAGAAACGGAGGACAGAGCAAAATACTCCTATGGTCCTCCACCCTTAATACTAAGGTTAGAAAGTTTGTTTAATCAGTGAAGACTACCATAGAAGGAAATAGTCATGCTATGGTAACCAATTATAGACACATGCTTTCTGCATAAATCCCACATTTTCTTAGAAAATCTAGTAAGTTAGTTTCAGCATCTCTGCAGGAGAATAAATTTTCAGGAAGATTTCAGTCAGAAAGTTAGCAACCCAGCAGGGACCAAGACACAAAAGGGAAAAAAAGCACAAAGGAGTTTGTATGTTCAGTAACTTCCTGACATTGCTGGACTCCAGCCTCACTAGTTCTGCTGGCAGCATGTCTGCCTTGCACAAAAGACAGTTAGGTGGCTGACAGAAAATGTTACTGAATCACAGGGCTGGGCTAAAGGACTTTACAAATATCATTTCACCAAAAAAATATGGTTTGGAAGAGGAAGAAGCTCTTGAAAGACTTGGCTAGAATTGGAAATGGGATATGCTGAACGAAAGAAATGGGAAATGATGAAATATTTCATTTTGTGGTGTTGGTTTTTTTTTTTATTAAATGTTTCAATTTTCATTCCCAAATGACATTGTGCATTGCTTCCCAGCAGCCCATCTTCACAAGCACCACCAAAGCAATCGTGGTTTCTGCCTGTGGCAGCAAACAGGGAACTCACAGAGCTGTTTGTGCACTGCTGGACTTGTTGGGGCAAGTACATGAGCCATGCAGGACACCCAGAGCTGCTCCAGGCTCCACATAGAGGGATTAAACCAGAAGCAATTAGATTTCCTAAGGAAACAGGGGGGTACTTTTATGCAGCACTTTCACAACACTCATATTCAACTCAACATAGGCACCAAGGGCCATCCTCATTAGTCAGTCCCTTCCCATCTCCTGGGAGTCTCAAGTAGATATGCACTGACCATAGCTAACAGCATATCATCCAACAGGCTTCTTGGAAAAGGAGGTCTGTCAGGCTAGGAAAGGTGGCCATTCACAGGCTCTTTAGAAATCATCCACTAGCAAAATACTAGGAAATATCCTAAACAATCAATTTGGACATTGTGCAGTGCCCATTACATATATACAATTCCCTTTATTGTTTGCCTTTAATAATAACAACAATTTTATTTAGAAATAACTTATTCTGCATACCCCAAATGTTAAGCCCTGGTATAAAATTAGGATTGCATATCTTAATGTGTCAAGCAATAGCCCTGATCCCTGACTGTGTTTAGAGTTCAAGATACTGCTTTCACTACTATCTCCACATGAGAACTGATGATAGAGATTACCATAATGACCTTTAATTTCTAGCCCCAAAAGAGTCTTTGCCTGTCAGTTCACCTTAAGCTGCTGGTGTAAATGAAGAGATGAGCTCCTCAATCAGCAAACACAAATATCAAGAGCAGGGAACAGCCTTGGCTGCACTAAGACACACAGCACTAATTTCCTTTCAGCAAAACTGGAGGACAAGCACTACAGGGTCATGAAGTCCGTGAAAGACAATAAAAAGTCCAGAACAAAAATAAAGGTTTAAGTTCAGCCTACTCCACAAAGTCCGTAGTCCATTTTCCTGATTCTAAAACTCTTGATCATAGCTTAGATTAGTAAATACAAGCAAACAACAAAAGCAAACAAGCAGTATATGTACTTCAGCTATATGAGAGGCTTGAGCCTTGGCAAGTACAATTCTGTTGTTAACTAAATGTTATTCAAATACAAACTCCAGCACATTGTGATGTGCTTTATTTTTCATAATGTTGGGGTAATATATTAATTATAACAGCAGTTCTACAAGTGTGCTAGGTGTGAATATCCTATTGGATGAAAAAAAAATTGCCATTCAACTAGTATTTCAAATCCACTATTTTCTCCCCAGCTTATGAAAATAATTTTCATTACAAGGAGTTATACTGCTAGAAGCATTTAGCTTCCAGAAAGAGCTATAATTTAAAGCTGATTCTGTAAGAAATCTCATTGCAAGAGCACATCTGGAGCATTTTTAAATGTGCTGAGTGCTGACATAATTAAATAGCCTCTGAAACCATTAATTCAGTCTCTACAGCTGGGATGCTGTGAGATGGGCATGTAGCTTGTTCTATCACTCATAAAACAAAATTCTTTGATCTCAACTCAGCTAAGCAGACAAGGAAGAGAGGGAAGAAATGAAAGAACCCTGCTTTTCCCTTGATTTTTAAAACTGATGGGACAACCTACATCTTTGATGTGCCATGTACTTTGTTTTGTCAGATGGCTGTTGCTGTAAAAAAGTAAATCTTTTCCTGAGAAAAGACAGGAAAAATTAAAAGAAAAACAGAAAAAAAAAAAAAGATAAGAAAAATGAAATGCAAAGCATGTAAATTAAAGTTTGAAACACCGGGAAAAAGGATAATAAGCCTTCTGCAGGGGTCATACCTTGCTACCTTTATGGCAGCATCCACCACCATCAACATAAAATCGTCTTCTTTGCAATGACCCTAAATAAAATCTAAAATAATACACACCTAAAAAGAGCAAAGAATGGGTAAATTTTATTTATTTTGTGCTACCTCTGCAGCACTTCTCTGCATTTATTGTACAATAATATGCAGGTATAATTCTGTAACTTCAAAATTATTAGTAATGCAAGTATTTTTATATTATACTGTGAATTACAGAAATATCTGGAGGGGAACTGAAAGGTGGCTCCACTGCTCAAACAGAATAAGAACTGATTCTCTCCATGAAGAGTTTTTTATGCAGTTTGTTGAAAACAATCTTCTAAACAAGCCTACTCCCATCAAGTTATATCATTAACCCTGGCTTGTTAATGAATTCCCGTGTTCCTCAGGAAATAGGTTAGCTACCCATCCTACTGGCTCTGGGAGATAGTTTTCCTCCTAGCACAAGGCCTTGCTCATGGTTTTGGTCCAGCCAGGGCTCCCTGGCCACATTTCCTAATTAAAAAAAAACAAAAAAAAACCTGTATTTATTTGACAAAAAAAGCATCTAAACACCTTGACTCTGCAAACATACACGCGCTTACCTCTATCAGGGATCAAGGAAGCATCAAGACTCACGCACTTATATTTAAATATACATAGTTGTCTTAGTGGAATCAGGATCTAAACTGAAGGACAAATTCCTGACACAAACTTGAGGTCTTTATATGAAATCCAAACCCATAGGAAAATCCCGTTGGGTCAAGATTTTCATTATGTATTCAAAACTTAATGCAAGCTCAGGCATTGTCAAAATGGTGAAGAAAGATACTGTTTAAAAAGCATCATTTTCTACTAGTGTAGGTTTAGTATGACAAAAAGTCATTGGTATGATTAGGATGCTGTAGTCGAAACTAATATAAAGCCTAGTAAAAGGCACTGCAGAAAAAGCTAAAAAAATGTAAAGCAAAAAATTTAATTTTCCAATTGTGTGTTTGGCAAAAGCCAGCAAAATACAACTCTGAGTATCTTGTACAAAACACCCCAACAAAACTTCTGTGTTGTGATTGTACTGGAAAAATCTTCAGCAAACTTTGTTAATGCCAGTTCAGCATTGCGCCCACGCTGGCGATGAAGGCAGGAGACACCCACTCCTCTGGGTGGCCAAATCCCTCTCCAAAATCCCTCACCCAGGAAAACAAACATGCCAGGAGAGGTGTTTAGTTACAGTCCCTACAGTGCATTTCAGCTAGTGCGGTGATTACCGTGGTATAAAAACAAACACCAGCTGATGCTGGAGCTGAAACTTGAGCCTGGGAGGGGAGCTGATTCAGTGTCAGCATGAAGCCAAGCAAAGAGCTGTGCCCAAGAGGGATGATGTAGGTCCAAAACTCAATTGCCAAGGAAAAAGCAGGGGAGAAAGCCATTGGATGATGAAAAAATAAAGCTGTATATGACCTCTGGCAAACAGAAGCCAGTGATTCACACTACTTCTAAGAAGAAATTTTGCTTCCAAGCACTTAAATTACTTAAATGATAATCTTAATGCATTTTCACCTGGTGCTAAGTTCTTGTACACCAGGTATTGAAGAACCATTTGTTTAAAACTAATCTGCAGTTTATTTCTTAGAGTTACAGAAACGTATTAAGCTGTTGGGGGGGGGGGGGGGCGTAAGAAAGAGGGGGAAGTGAGTGAGAGAGCGATTGCATGAGTTTGAGAGCCTTAAACCATGACAGTTCTCTTAAAATAAAAACAAAAAAGCAGACTGCAATTTTTCAGTAAAGTTGCAGTAAAATTCAGATAGCGTAACAGACTGTAGAGGCTGTTAAAAGACTTGCATCCCCAGGGAATATTAAGCCTGACTGTACATTAAAAGAAGTGACTAGAAAAGTTAGAATAAGGTAAAACAATTTACAAAACCAACTGCTTTGTCATTCTGTCAGTGTTGGGTAAACTCAGAAGAGCTGAAGCACTAGATCCTAAACACCAGTGCTGAGCAGGCGGCTAGCACACAGCAGACTGCAAATACCAAACAATTTGCTTTTTCTGCACCATTGCCACCTAAGCTGATCATGAAAAAGAATTAATAATTAAGGGTAATTATCTGACTGAACACTTTTTATATGCTGAACTCAGGCTCATGTTGTTTATGAATAGCTTATGGCTCTTCCCCTCTGGAGCATGCTACCTTCCCCACGTGGGAAGGCAAGGGGAACAGGACAGCAGGCAGAGAGAGGAAGGAATGGCATATGCTAACCTTATCATTTTGACTTGTTTTGACTGGACAGTTAATCTTACCTCTCGTGAATGCCACATTCTTCTTCTCCATATGCCACTTTCCCTTGGCTGCTCACCAGCCCTGAATGCCAGAGGTTACAGGAACAGAAAAAAAACCCTTACTTGCTAATTAAAGAGTCTTTTGGCAATGTGTGCTGTAATTTTACTGCCTTGGTTCTTTCTTTCCTATATACAGCTAGACTGGCAATAACTTTTGCTAAATAAAACCTCAACAAAGGAATGACAAACCTGTTAAAATAAAACTTTGATTTGTGACCTTTATACTAAAAAGATCCCCCATTTTTCCAGCTTTGTTATTGAAAAAAACATGCTGTGAAAGGGTAAGCAACTGGAAATAGGCACCTTGAATAGAGCTCCTTGGAGAAATACCTTAAAACATGCCAGTGAGGATCAAGCAGTATTGACTGCCTTCCAGGTGGAGAATTTCTCACAAAGCTTCCGCATCGTGGCAAATAGGTTTCTCTAAAGCACTCTGCTGACTTTTGTAGCCTGCCTGGGGTTCCAGCCATCACTGCAGAAGTGTGAGCAAGACAGAAAACTCAGGAAACCAAGTTTGAGCTCAGTCATTTCAGCTGGTGTGCCATCTGACATGGATGCACAAAGTGATGCATGGCACATGACTCACTCCACTTGCACCCTTGCTTGTAGGATGATGATGTTTTGAGAAAGCACATTGGAAAGCATACAACCAGCTGAATATCTGACTGCCCTAAGGCTGCTGACTTTGTGAAATACTGACAAAACATCACTGCATTCACCAACACAGTAACCACAAAGAAACAGTGATCTTTGCATAAATTGAAGCCAGGTAGAGGTCTTCTACCTTTCTGCTGATTTTTCTTTTATTTTTTGTGTCCTGTAGGGAAATATAATCAATTTAAATGTGATACTTATAACTCTTGCCCAGCAGTCTGGATTTTGCTGTCTGTTAAAGGAGTTATACACTTAATAATAAAGTCAATTATTATTCCAGAAGTATCTTTAAACATGTAACTTATAACAAAAAGCTATTATATTGCTACCTGCAATTGCTATCCCAGGTCACAAGACACTAAAACACAACTTTACTTCCATTTTCTTTACTTACACCTGCCATGTATGCCCTCTACTAAATGAAAAATACATTTAGATAAGGGAGAAAAAAAAAAAAAAAAAGAACTGAACAAAACCCAAGTAACTGCTGCAACTTAATCCATTGTACATTGCTTCCTTGTGCAGCGAATTTCCAATATTGAAGCAATAACTTTAGAGCAAATTGGACTACTGGGGTCACCAATCTGCTTTAAGAGGCACCATTTCCCAGGAGGTGGGCAGCAGGTTTTATTACGCTCTGGCTAAGTGTGGTTTAAATTATGTGATAAAAGCAGATGCTAGTACTCTTTCTAGATATGGTTGGAAAAAAAAATTGAACTTGCTTAGAATAGTCCCTAGAGCCTTTTCTTGGAGCATTCCTCTACAAGGAGAAACAATTATTTTACTTTTGGTTCCTATTGTCTCCTGCTGAGGGAATACATATACAGTAATGATGAACTCTGTGAAGGGTGAAATGAATGTTGCTGCTGTTTCAGAATATGCAGTGCTGAAGAATTTTGGCTCCCACAGACCTGGCAGGACTTTCCTAGCTGTAATCACACACTGGCCTGACTTTGCTTAAAAGCAATGCTTTATGCTGTCACCTGGCTGGAAGGAACTGGAGCAAAGAGCTGCTTGGCAATAAAATCCTTCACAAAGGGACATGTTGAACATATTATTTCACACCACCTCAGGTGACACTAACGATTTATTTCCTAACCTTTATTAGTAAAATTTTCTTGACAATGCTGAGCTCAGTTACATACCATCAGGACCTACTAGCTCAGTTTAGCACCACACCACTCTGCATTTGCCATATGATTTCCAAGCTTAGCACATAGCAATTGTATGCATGGGATGTCTTAATAACACAAAAGCATCCTCTGCATAGTTTGACCCAGCCCTACTGAAAGAATAGGATTATTTCTAATGGCTCTGGTAGGAGGTAGATCTGCCCCTAAATTAGTGTATCCACTAAGGAGAGAGCTGCACAAAAGTGCTCATTGGTTTTGGATGAGATCACAATCTAAGGCTCCAGACTTTAACCGTATGAAGCTAAACAGCAGCAAATGAAGATAATGATTGAAGCCCAGTAGCCAAAGTAGTGGAAGAACTGGCAGCAGCTGTACTTGCAATAATAACCAAGGCTCTGAATCCAGAAGAAGGATAACTCCTTGGCTAAGATAAAAGTGAGTCATCCTTCAGTTTATTTAAGCAAATTCAAGAGACTAGTTGCAGCTACCATCCCGTCAGTGGCTAAAAGCCAGGACTTTTTCATGGATGTGCTTTTGGAACTGGGCCATTGTTTCATTTACATTACTATTTCCACATTTTTCCTGATATTAGACTTATTTCTGAGCAACCACAGTCCGTGCTATCTCCTCCACAATGGGCAGCTTGTCTACTCCTTTACTATGTAAACAGCAACTTTCTTTACGGTATCAAAGATTCTTATAATATTCTATCTCATGCTTCAAAATTGTTATTCTCTTTCAGAGTTCTTTTCCACCAGCCCCAAGTCACTTAAACTTTTAATCATAGGTCATGTTTTTCACAGCTTGATAATTCTTGTGCCTCTCTTCTGGACTCTCCAGCTCATTCCATTCTTGACGAGAACAAGATGTCTCAAACCTGAGTGTCTCTAACACTGCTCCAGCTCTCAAGTCCTCAGTGTCAAGCTGAGTAGGACTGCTTAGCCTCTCAAGTAGCAAAGCTCCTCATTAATGCACGCCAGGATGTCAGTAATTTCTTAAGACACTGACACTGATGATTCTACTGTAAGCCCTACATCTTTTACTGTAAAACTGCTGTCTGGAAAGTCCCTCCTTTTTCCTGAATTTGAAGTATTTGGAAGGCCAACAGTCTACAGCTGTCATACAAGGCATGTTTTTGCAAGAGTGACTCATCCTAATGAAGTCAGTTATTTAAGGGAATAAGGATATGTAAGGATTTTTTTTTATTATTGCTATAATTATTATTATATCTGTGGATAGACGTGGATTAGAACAGCACATGAAAATAAATGACTGGAAATGCAGAAAAGCGTCTTGCATGCAACAGTTTCCCTCCACTGACAGCAGCCACACAATGAGACTGTAAATGAGATCTCTGCCCTGGAAGCAAGTGAGGGTTCAGATCCCATCCCCACACAAAAAACAAGTGAGAATGAGAGATAGGAGACACCAACCAGCCCTGGCACTCCCAAAGGCATGAACATCTGAAAATGGGATTGCTCTGATGGGATAGACATGTGGAGCAAACCAACGAACCAACTATTCTGTTCAGTTATCAAGAACAATTCTGCCAAAGACAATCAAAAAGTGACTGACTTGAAGACCACCAGTGAAGATGCCAGGTCACAGATGGTGTTACCCTAATCACATCATATGCATTCCCTTACATGGGAATGCAAGTGTTTTAAAGGTGTAAATTAGCCCTAGACTGTATACCAGAATTCCCCTGTCTTTTCCAGATGTGGATGATGAAGGCATGCTGGAAAATGACACATGAAGAAGTTGCCCCAATACACTATCATCTCATCTGTGCTGCCACTCCCTCTTTTTCCACAAGTCCCATCACTCCAGATCATATGCCAGGGTGAGCTAGTACCTATTTAATAGAATACATGGTGCTATATAGTAATCATATATTCGGCATGCCTGGAGATTCATAGCAAAAGTCACAGTTTTGGTCCTCTAAAGTGGCTTTCTGGATGCTCTTCAAAGAAACAAACAAAAAAGAAACCAAACAAATGTACAAAAAAAAAAAAAAAACAAACCCTCACTCCCCAAAATATTATTCTACACTCTTTGAAGAAAGACACACTTCTTTGGGCTAGGTAGCTTCTTTCCCATATTCATAGTGGTTGTTCATGGTAATAAAAACCCACATATTGCAAACATTAGCTCACTGTGTTAATTAGGTACGGAGTTTATAGAACAATGCAAAACTCATCTACGTACTTTGTAAATTTTCCAGAAAGCTGCCATTTGGCCAGAAGCCCTCTTCAAACTTAATTTATATCCATACACAATGAACTGCTCATCTCAATCAAGCCTATCCTTAAATTTATACTCAAATTACTCATGATAGCCCACAATTTCTATTTGCACATGGTTATATCAAATCTATTCTTTAGCTGTACAAACACTAACACTCTACCAGTTCTCATTATTTGCCTGGCTGTCAGTTTGCAACCAACACCCCTGTGCATTGATGGTGTTCATGTCCTTTTATTTTAAAGGTGCACTAAATCTCATTAAAATTCTCCATATAGTAGCTCCCTATTTATCTGTTTTTCATGAAGCTGTACTAGCATTCTTTCATGGAGAATAAAAAAGGAAAGGAGAACACTATATACCATTTACTACACAATTTTATAGACACTTCCAGAAGAGTTGTAAAGTAAGTACAACAATAAACTTTTTCTATTCATTTTGGAGAAGATCATACTATTTGCTAACCTACATGGATACTTTTAACACTTCTTTCTTGATGCATGCACTTCATCGAGAGAGTTTCTTTCAATATGTTTGACTAATACAAAAATATATGCACAAGGATGGTGCATATATTTATGCTTCTTGACTGCAAATTGCACAATCATTTCCACTGATAGTACTTCTGGAGATCATCTTGTCTAAACCCACGCTCAGAGCAACTCCACAATGGTACAACCAGGTTTCTCAAATCAAGTAACCTGACCTCAGCATGGACATGGTCCTGCCCAGAGTTTGACAGTGCCAAGGACTTCTGCAGAAGACCTGCACTTTGCTTCATGCATGTTACTGCTTGGTTTATTTTATAACTGGACATGCTGTCATCTTCAAGTGGATATAGCCACTATGGTAGTTTTTTAGTTGCTGCAGCAGCACCAGTGACTGAGGTATGATCTTGTAGCATTTATAAGATTTTTAATTTTGTGGTTTAGACTGATGTGTTACCAGCTTGTCACAGTTTTTCCTGAATTATAAATAAATACATATTCACTGGCTTCATAAAATTAATATCAGAAAAAAACAGTAAAACTTAGCTGGAAACCAGTTCTTCTCTGGTTATCTCTAGTTATTGTTATCGTATTTCTGTCATAATAGAGAAGCTTTTTAGAGCACACAGATTTCCATTTAAAAGCAATTAATTCTAATCAGTTATGCACCGATTTACATGCTCCTGGGTGCTGATTAGATAGAAGAGTAATCTGTTTTGAATTAAATGTTCAGATTACATTACACTATTTCATGCCATTCAACACATTAGGAAATAAAACAGGTTGCTTTACACAAAACAGAATCCCTGAATGAAACATGTACTGCTATGAAATGCCTCCACTCTATCTATAATACTGCTAGAACAATCTACCATCTAAATGATTATTCAGGTTATTTTCTTGCCTATATTCCCTTCACTAGGAAGGAAGCCATGGCAGTTAATAACAATAAAGCTAAACTAACTGAGAAAAGAGTCATTTACCCAAAACCATTGATAGCAAAGACATGATGCTGTTATGCTTGAAAATATCTGTAATTTCTTCATTATTATCCTTGAAAATTGGTGTTAGCCTCAGGATTTGTTGTGGTACATACATTAAGTTTAGGGGATACTGGAACTCTGCAGCTGGGTCCTGTGCTGACTCCCAAGCATCAGACAGGATGGCAACAAACATCAGATGAAGAACAGTCCCATCCCATGACCTCAAATAAATACCTGGAAATTGCTACTACATTGCACCATCTGGCACTGTAAGGATTCACCTCCCAAAGAACAACTCTTAGTTTTCTGGAAATGAAAAAGAAAAAGCACCCACCCAACCAACGAACCGAAAAAAAACAACCCACAAAAATCAAAAAACAAAGCAAGAAAAAACCCACACAAAAACCCAATAAGCAACTTGAATGTCTAACAATATGTTTAAGATTTTGCCATACTTGCTATGATCTAGACTCCCAGGAGAATAAATTCTTTCTGAGCTCGTAAGCCCTCAGTTATGATCTCAATAATTTAATTAAAAAGGAAAAGTTTCCTTCTATAGCTAGAAGACAGATGAAAGTATTGGAGAGTTAGCAAGAACAGAAAAACAGCTCGAGGATATTATTAAAAACACCTGAGTAAGAAAAAAATGCAAATAATTTAACAAGTGGTACTAGAAGGACACCAGACCAAATACTGAATTTTACATTAGATCCAAACCAGTAACCACTTTCTTTGAGCTTAACTTGTGTTACAGACTCTCTTTTTTGCCATTTTGTTTGACCTACAGCTGGAAGCACCACCTTCAAAATAATAACAGCATTTTCAACATCCATGTGTGCAAAAGGTGTATTATTTCTAGCAAAAAGAGCACAACCTTCTGGGATCCAAACCCAGGTTTTTGGGCTTACACATCTAAAATTTCACTTACTTATCAGGAGCAAACAGAACCACTTAAAGCTTGTCTGCCTCTCACAAAGAGGTAAACAATATTCAGCCATTTTATTCCAGAGGCCAGCTTCTGCTTTTGTCCTACTTGCTACACAAATGGGGGAAAATTTGAGTTCTCAGCTGCCATGAAAAATTCTATAGTGACAGTGAAGGAGAGGTGTCTGAGCCAAATTCAACTGCTGAAACACCTCTCTGAGCCACTCACACAATTCTTTGTCAAGCAGGGACCACTTCTCAAACAAACAGAGGAGAAAATAAAGAGTGTGATGTCAGCTTTGATTCAGCTGAAAGAATAAATACCCTGCTTTCTCTGTAGCCAAATTAATCTGGTTGTGCTAGCCTGAACTTGTAACACCAATTATAACTGCAGAATAGTGATTACTCTTCCTGAATGCTGGAAAGCATAGAAAAAAACCCTGGTTTTTACCCTTTAGTAAATGACTGATAGCAACAGCCTAATTCCACCAGTGCTTTCACCAAACACCTAAAGGGCTAAGAGACCTTCTTCAGAAGACAGACCAAAAAACATGATATACTCCCACTAGAAGCCCACTACTTTTCTTATTTTTAGCAAATAAGCCTCTAAAACCCTTGTGATTGCAGGCAGGTTACAACACTACAAATGCAGCAATTAGTTACTCAGCTTCTTTAAAAATGAATCAATAAGAAGGTGTATTATTTTTTTCCATAGGTACAAGCTATGTGCTTTGTCTCCTCAGGTTTCTAAAGCTGAAGTGAGAGACAATAGCCATTGCTTAACCCATATACAGAGATAATTAACCGAGGATGTTTAGTGATTCTTTGTCATTCAGGATAATTAACTAGACTGACAGAGAAAGTGTTTGCACAGGTTGTCTTTTCTTGAGTTTCTTAAGGGAATTTTTTGTGTGTGTACTTTTTGGGGGTTTTTTGTTTTGTTTTTGTTTGTTTTTGCTTTTTAAAGAGATCATCAGTTTTATCCTGATTTAAAACACAAAAATCACATCTGAGTAGCAGAAATTATCAGGAATGGTCATTAGCAGTTCTGAAATATCCTGAGTCAGCTCCTTTCACACCTGAGGGTCATACCTTCCAGGCAGGCTAATTTATATGCTATTATCTCTTACAGCCCTATACCTCACCCTTAATCATCTCAATCTTAACATCTTGATAACCTCTCTTTACTCCTATTAAAGGCAGAAAATATGTTAGCCGACTACCACAGCCCCATTAACTTACATAATTACTCTCCTTTCTTATTTGTAGTGAAAACGTACCAACTCTCCAGGGTTTTCTTCTCAGCCACTTTTTCTAGACCTCTTTTACTTTCCTCCCTCCTATGACAGTGCAGTGCATTCTGTTTCTACTCAAGTTTACTTGAATACTTTCTTTCAATATCCTTTCAGTCTTCTGTGAGATACTGTCATGGGTTCAGCAGTAGCAATCATTTTTCTCCTTCTTAGTAGCTAGTGCAACTCTGTGTGTTGGACTTTCAGCCTGGGAACAGTGCTGATAACACCAGTGTTTATAGTTACAGTTTAGAATGTTTTGGTCTGACCAAGGGCTTTCTGAATCTCATGCTCTGCCAAGGAGGAGGGGAAGATGGGAGGAAGCAGAAACAGGACACCTGACCCAAACTGACCAAAGAGGTATTCGAAAAATCTTGTCAGTCAGGTGAAGTTCCCAATGACTGGAAAAAGGGAAATATAACCCCCATTTTCAAGAAGGGGAA